>JACMIG010000509.1:0-26487 GCA_014805385.1 Levipalatum texanum
CACACCGCCACCGCGTGCGACATCCCCTCCCCCTCCCCAACCACCTATAAAGGGGCGGCCACGAAATCGGTAATGTATCCCTGTCCATGCATTCGCTGTCGACCATCCTCGTCGCTGTATTACTTTCCACTCTTGTTCTCGTAGCAGTGGCTGCTCCATGTGAGTGACTCCTCTGCTCCTTCCATCCTCACTGTTCAGTGGCAGAGAAGGCCGAGTTGGTGGAGGGCGAGGAGTCAACGGAGGCAACGGCGGTGGAAGATGAAGGAGGCTGCAACGAGGTATCGCCCTTTCCTCCTCCTCTCATGGAATGACAGACGGTGGACGACGTGGTGGAGGAGGAGCAGAGTGATTCGTCGGCAGTGAATGGTGAGGGGGAGGGGAGGGAGTGGGGAGTGTCTCTCTCTTCTTCAGGGACGTGGTCGGGGGAGGGCGAGGATCGGTGGGAGCCCGTAGGTATCCCGTGGGAGGGAGGAGGAGGGGGGCCTCAGAATGCAGGCGTCCGCGTTCGACGAGTCTCCCGGGCGGGGAGCAGCCATCGGCCGAGGGTTCTCATTAACAAGAACAAAGGGAACAGTCGGGCGGGAGGGGCAGAGACCCCCATCGCTTAGACACTCTCCATGTCAATACTCTATTCACTACGGTATTTCATCTGAGATGAACGATTCACAGTCATCTTTATTCGTTGTTGTAAGGAAGAGGACAAGTGAACCTCTTCCTCAGCAGACACCGACGACCTGAAAATATGGTTATTATTGCATTTTCGCCATTATTCTGACCGTGGAGCAGACGTCGCTTCCAAGCTTCGCCACCACCTTGTCAACCATCAGAGGCACGTACGACTCAGCAAGGTTTTCGCACTACAGAGGACTCCTCTTCCCCTCCTCCCTCCTCTCCTACCAGGTTGGAGAAGGCCTTGGCACGGGAGCAGACAGTCTGCTTGAATCCCGCCACGAGGTCTCCCTTGAAGTCGGGCAGGGAGAGCTCGTACTGAAGGGGAGGAGGAGTAGGAGGGAGGAGGGGGAGGGGACGAACGTGGAGGAAGGCGGAGAATGCCCTGCAGGCCTCGCACTTGAGGCCGTCCTTCTCGGAGGTGCTCAGCTGGTTCATGTTCATCACTGAAAGAACTCTTAGGAGAAGAGGGGGAAGGAGTTCCTACGAGAATTGAGGTCGCAGAGTTTGAGGTCCTGGCAGATCTGCTCGGAGTCCAATTGGAGGAGAGTCATGTGCACGACCGTCGGGCCGTACATACCGACGAAGTCCTGCAGAGTGGCCCCTTCCTCCCTCTCTTTCTTTCCCACCTCGCATCCATCGAACATGCTGGGAGGCAGCTGAGGACAGGCGCCGTTGCGGAGGTCGTCAGAGAGTTCCTGCTGAAACCCCGCCCCCTCCTCCCCCTCCAAGGGCACTGGCCTCGTTTTTGGGAGTGCGAAGATCACCGAGGATACCGTCGAAGATGAGCTTGCACTCGAAGCACGAGAGACGGACCTGGAGGGAGTGGGATGGAAGGGAGGGGGAGGGGATGCTGACGGTTCCCTTGGAAGTGGCGAGGTAGTGAGACTTCTTCCAGAATCCCTTCATTGTCTGCTTGGGAGAAACGGGGGCGATCTGAACTTGTCCTCGTTCCTTCTCTTCAACTTCCACTTCATCGTTGTTTCCCACCCAAGGACTTTCAATTCCGAGACCAGCAGAAACACATTTTATTGTCGAGAACCGAAGAAGTGTAAATATTACTTTAAAATGCACTATCTTTTGGTTCTCAACAATAGATACAGGCCTTCCCTTCCACATCGCACTCTGGATAGAGTTTCAGATTGGTTTGTCTGGCGCTGAGTAGAATCGATCGTCATTTGCAGAGTGATCGATAGCCCTCGATTCTAGCCCAGTGTTGTGTCTTCCGTGCTCTCTTGTGTGGACAACGTGGTGGGAGATGACGTCACAGATAAGGGGAAGAGGGACACGGAGGGGGAGAAAGCTTCATTTATAATGCAACGAAAACAATTATGCGATGCAGCGATGGAGAGCATGGACGATACAACGAAGCGAACGGAAGGGAAGGAGGGGGAGGGGATGGGACTCAGAGGGACTTGAGGGAACGATAGAACGAGGCTACCTTGTTCTTGCGACCGGCCGAAGCAGCGCAGAAACCGAGCTGGGAGCAGGCCTGGAGAGGGGAGAGGGAGGGAGGGATGGAGGGGGGGGGGGACCTTCTTGGGGTTGGTGAGGAGGGCGTCGAGCTCCTGCCAGAACTCGGGGAGGAACTCCTCCAGCATCAGGTCGCACTGCAATCTCGCTCCTCCTCCCTTCCCCTTCTTCTCTCCTCACCGCTCCCTGGTACTTGGGGATGTGCTTGCAGACGTTCTGGGAGATGAACTGCTTGATCTACAAGGAGCCCATGGTCTCCCCTCGCCTCTCCCTCCACTCACGGCGGTCCTCTGAGCCTGGTCATCGACGACCTTCTTGAACTCGATGGCAGCGATCTGGCACTCGTCGCAGACGAAGTCGTTCTGAAGGAGGTCCTCCTTCTCTCTCTCTCCACTCCTCCACTCACGGTGCCGTCGACGTTGTTCATGGCCTGCTTGGCGTAGAGAAGTCCGAGTCGATGGAAGGTGGTCAGCTTGGGGTTCTGGCAGAGGTGCATCTTCTTGCACACCGCATCGGCGTCCCTCAGGTAAGGCTCCAGTCTCTTGATGATCACATCGATCTTGGAGACGATGATCTTGCACTCCTCGGCGTAGGAGGTCTGGGACGAGGGATGGAGGGGGAGGGAGGGAGGGAGTACCTCGTGGCAGAGTGCCCCGAGGAGGAGCTTCAGCTCAGCCAACTTCTGGGGGTCGTCGATGGCCTCGACGAATCGGTGGACGAGCTACAGTAGAAGTGTTGTCATAGTGTCTCTTCTTCGTAGTCTGATTCGATCCTCATTTGTGGTTGCTTATCAGTGGAGGAGAACAACGTGGGGCCTAATCTATCAACATTCCCATCCCTTTTCTTTGGCCTCTCCCTTCTCCTCCGCCACTGCAGTTGTGAGGGAGTCTATCACACAACTTGGACGCAATCGAGCTTTGGTTTTACCCCCACCGATGTTTACACCGCAAATGCTCTCCAGGAATGGACTCACCGACTTGCACTCCCCGCAGGTGTCTCCGAAGGCGGCGGCTGCCTCGGAGGGGATTCGATTCGTCTCGAGCATCTCATCGCGAGAGGCCAAGGCCCCCGTCACCAGGGCAACCAGCACGAGACAACGCATTCTGAAGCAACGACTGTGGAGGGGGAGGAGAAAGACTGGCGAGGGGACTTCTTTTTGTAACCCCTGGAGGGGGAACAGTTGGTGGGGGAGGCAAAGGGGAAGAGAGCCACTCGTGACCCCGAGGGGACTGAGGGAGAGAAGTGAAGGGAAGGAGGAAGGGACTGATTAACTGATAAGGAGAAGCAGAGGAAGAGAAGGAGAAGGGAATGACAAGGTACCAGTAGAGGATAGACTATGCTCGAGAGCATCATCAGCACATTGGAAACATGACAGTCCCACAGCTATCTATCCCGCAAGATCGAAAAGGCCCCTCGTGGCATAGCCCGCAGGTACCCGTCTGTAGTTCTACGAGTTCGTTCCCTCGTCTGATCAATGGACTCCGGCCCGTGAGACTCGATAACCAACTGCTTCCTGCGGCCAGGGACGAGACAAAGTCACCCCCTGGCCCAAATGAATAAAAGCAGAAAACTATCGCGCTGCCAGTATTGAACAGAATACCGTACTCTCGGAGCAGGTTCTCACACCTCGACCGAGAGCGTAGGAGGAGGAAGGGACCCCTCTTTTATCTCTCCCCTTTTCCATTTCTCAGAAACAGATTGCCGTGATAATCTCTGAGAATCTCTGAATACGATTCGACGTTGAAGTGTAATATCTGAAAATCCTCTTGTGAAGCACGTCAAGGATCATTCATCGTCACAGCAAAACTACAAGAGAGTAAATATCAGCTCTTTCCTATCGCATCTGACCTTGATAAATCAAAAACGTATATTTATTTACATACAAACATTAAATTTTTCTAACAATAAGCACTCCGCTGCAGGGACCATCTATCGTTCCGTAAATTAGCACGCTGCTGCATCTCCTTTTATGCGGAGTTACTTTGTTTAGCACTCAGATATTGTTGACTCGCGGAACAACAAAATGAGAACATCAGTCGACAGTCAAGACAGTGTTTCAACACTGAGTGACGCTCCTTAATGGTTTTTCTTCAATTTAGTGCATAACCATCCGTACGCTTGTAACCTGTATGTTCTGAATCCCGTGTCGTTTATGTACTGAATGGGCGTAGTTCTCGTTTTCCTGCTCCTCTATTGTTCGCTCCTCTCGCTGGGTGTTTATTCAGCCCCCGACAGCGTGTACATGGTAATCAATAATTCTTCAGATCTTTCCCACCACGCCGTGATGTCGTCCTCGTCAAGTAACCACTCGACCACCAATGAAGCATCGGATTCAAGTTAGTTCGCATCGTTAGATCTGCTATTTTGATGATTTTGCATAACCGATTAGCCTCCGAAATGCAGGCAGCTACTCCGTCGGAGGAGGACTTGAAATACCGAACCTTCGGCCTGTCGATGACTTCCTCTTGGACAGAGCACGTTTCGAAGTTAGTGCTTGAGAAAGGGACATCTTATTTCCATCTCCTCGGTCTGTCCAGTTGATCTTGATAAACTGCAGAGATCCCCAGTTGATTTCAGTAAAAGTATGACATTCGTATCCGAAACACGGCTCCGAATCTATCAAAATGATCGGTATCAATTGAAGATGCAACGTCCTTGAACTTTAAATTTTGTAGATCTCTTCAGAAAACTATCTCTTCAGACTCCTCCTTTGAACGACCTGCAGCGATGGAACAACAGGATCATATCGAACCTCCTCTACTATCAGGTACTATGCATTTCGACACAGTAAAATCTTAAATAATCTCAGACGAACTACATTGGAATTATGCTGGGATTCTTCGTCCTCTCGACTCTGTTCAATGCACTGGACATCGTCGTGGGTATGTTATTTACTATCTCATGTGCTTGTACGAAAGCAAATAACTTGTGTGCATCGCGAGAAAAATCAGGATTAATCACCACGGTGCTGGCGGGCGTTGTTGGCTATACGGCATTTTCGACTAGCTCCGTTTTCCACAACGTGAGTTCCAGTTCTTCTACATAAAAAGTTCCTTTTCTGTAGACCCGTCGTGATCATCCCTACGTCCTCTACGCCGCCGTCCTCATTGCCCTTCTCTTCCTCTACTACTGCTTCAGTTCGGTTAGTGCATTCCTTCCCATTCCAGTATCATACTAATAAATTTAAAAATAAATAATGGCTGAGGAATCTGGGACCTTCTCGTTGAGGGGCCGTAAACATACCATCTTTGGGATGTTGTGAAATAGAACGATTCCAGGTGCTGGTTCTGGCATTCACCGTTCTCCTTCCTCTCGTAGTCATTCTGATCCACGCCAGTATTCGTCTCAGGAACTTCCGATCCAAGGTCCGATCATCTGATCTTTATCCTTTCGGCTTCTTGTGTTTGTGGTACATGTATTGTCCTGCAGGTGAACCAGCAGGCAGAGAAGCTGGGCCTCAAGCGGACCGTTATGAGTCGCATTCTCGAAATCGTCGGATGCGACGTCAGAATCTAAACTCCCTGCTAAGCCATGTTCCTCATCTTTCTTATTGTTGCATGTGTATAAATGGGTGATAAATTTTTGTTTATTCTCTGATCACCCCCAATAGCGATACCATTATTCGCTGCAACAAATGGGCATTCTAGAAAAGCATTGGAATTCAACATAACAACGTATAGAAAGGTTATAGCAAATGGTTGTACAGGGAGCAACACTACCCGTCTCACTGTGAAGCAGTATCTTCCCGTCTGATTCTAGTCGAAGATGAGTCTCCAGTCGATGCCTGAATTGACATTGCCGTCTTACTCCGGGTCCGGGATACCCGAACCTTGTTGAGTAGGTTTTGCTTTCTGCGGAAGGACTTCTTGACAATTCCGTTGAAGTATCCAATGTAGATGAGCATGACGAAGCGCAGGATTCCAGCAAAGAGGGACTGAGGGTGAAATGATTTGGGGCCTCCTCAGTTGATACCTGGCAGAGGGCTCGGGCGACGTTCTTCTCAGGCGCAGCTCCGGCCGTCAGCACTCCCAGCATCCACCCCTCGAACCCTGCCACCAACCAGTCATAGGGAAGCAGAGGGAACACACCGATGGTAGTCGTGTATTCACCATTGACAATGTCCTCCACGTGAGCAGTTGCCACCTAAAACAATTGTCATTCGCCCACAGCCATTATAAGAGTTCATGGCGAAAATCGTTGTGAAATATTACGGTCATCGACTACGAACCTGTTTAGGCGTCGCTAGTCCTCCTGCATCCGAAATTTCGACCAGCTCATCGGGCATCGTCAGCAGCTCTTCCTGGAATTGAATCTATTGATAGTTTGCTCACGTGAAGAATAACCTTGAATCCTTCGGTATCCGTGTTGGGCGGGTAGAGGATCGAGACTCCAATCTTGTACGGAAGAAGTTCCATGTGAAGAACATCCGCGAAACCGCGAAGGGCGAACTACAAGTATAATATTTGCTATTTATAGCATAGAGAATGGAGAACCTTGGAGGGCGAGTACGCCGAGTATCCGAAGATTGCGCACTGGCCGGCAGCAGAGGAGACGAACGAAATGTGGCCAGTGCGTCGTTCCTGCATCCCCGCTGTCACCGCTCGAGTGCAGTACACCTGCATCGAGGTCATCAGAGAGATCAGGAATGAGGCACTCACGGCAGAGAGATAATTGACTGCCATCTGCTTCTCGAACGACTCCACGGGAAGGACGAGGAACGATTCCTGTGATGGCTCAATGCCTCCTCCCCCCTCCCCATTGAAACCTGGACAGAGTGACCAGCATTGTTGATGAGAACGTCGACGGGCCCGAGGGTTCCCTCCGCAGACCGAATCGCCCTTTCCACCTACAACACTCAAGTAAATCCTCCTGACCGTCCGCTCACCTCAGCATAAGGCTGGCCGAGGTCGCAGGACTCCCAATGCACTCGCTGATTACATCCTCTCTGGTCGGCTTCCTCAACAGATTCCAAATCTCTCCACCCACCCTCCCCAATCCCGAACCTTCTGGAGCTCCTCGGCAGCTGCCTTGAGGTCTGCCTCCTTCCGGGCGATTATGGTGACATTGGCTCCCTTCTAATGTAAGATAAAAAAAGGGTAAAATAGATGAGTGGTACGAACATCGATAAGAGACGAAGCGAGCTGCTTCCCGATGCCCTTCGATCCACCTAAAGAGAAGAGATAAATAGAAGACTCCTTTTCAGGGCATACCAGTGACAACGGCATGCTTTTTTGTCAAGTCGAAGCGTCTCTTGGAGGGAGTTGAGAAATAGAGGACGAAGAAGAGAACAAGGAAGAACGCAGCCATGAGCACAGGAACAACGACTGCCCACCACGGAACGACCATCGCACTCTCAGACAGAGGATGCCTCCGTCACCTGGATGGGGAATTCATACGCATATTCACATAATCGATTGATTTCGATAAGTTTTTAAGGAGTTCCCGTATTGTATAATGTAAATGATTGGATGCTAATATGCCATCATTTCACCATTCTTCAACGTACGTCACTCAAGTGAATTGCGAGACGCGAAGATCCGAGCTTTCCGAAGATGGAGACAGCCGCCCACACGAGATTCACGTCCTAAACGAGTCCCTTCTAGTCGTGAAAGGCGTCGTAGTCAACCTGCTTAGCAACGAGGATGCTTCCCTTTCCCGACGTCCCGTTGAAGTCAGAGAACTAAACAAGAGCTTGCGCCACAAGGGAATAGGACAGACCGTGCAGGAGGGATGGGCCTCTCCGAGGACCGTGCGGAGTGCCTCGAGGACGAGTCCTTCGAACTGGCGAACTTCCAGGGGGGAGACACCACGACGCTGCTCACTGTAATATTGGACATGGAATTTAAGTTGTGCATGCCACCGGAATGGTTGCTAATTCGACAAGAGGGCGATTGGTCCTCACACTGATAAGGAATACCGATCAATACTTGCAAGTGTCTATCACAAAGCCGCCCTCTAGAACAACTCACACTCGCAAGGAGAGCCTCGCCGTCCCAGTCGAATCACCACAGCTCATGCAGTAAAGATCGCCTCAAGGTCACATTCGATGCTCCAAATCTTAACGCAATGTAATTCATTAGCAGCTAACTAATGAGGAATATTCGGTGAACGAGAGATAACATTAACATTTATCGAACAAAACAATAACAATATTAGTAATGACGAACCATGCATCAACAAGACATCGCAGCCTGTGTGGCCGAACAAATATAAACTATTCGAGTTACACCTTTCGGTAGCAAAAAAGTGTTCATCGTTGCTCAAGACGGCAATTGTCAAATCGAACTCGTTGTCAGAATGCGACACAACAAAAATCAATGGAGATTGTGCAGTACGAAGGTGCAAGTGACAAATTCAATTGGCATCTGCCTCCACGTCTTCAACTTTTTCCTCTTCCTCTCCACCATTCACAGCCTTTTCTTCTTCCTCTCCAACATTCAGACCCTGAAAGAGATCAGTTTGAGCAGTAAATAACTCATTGGGAAAAAGGGTATCGTGTGCATGTTGAGGAGATTATATAAGATCAAATTGGACCTTCTGGAACTGCTTTCCCATGTCGCAAGCAGTGATCTCTCGAAGAGCGACCGTTGCATACGAGCCATCTGCAACCAATTTCCATTTCAATTTATTCCCCCAATAACGCGATCTTTCACCACATCAAATTGCATAATATTATCTTACAATCAGGTCGAAAAGCCGAGAAGAGGCAATGTTAGAACTAATGTAGCATAGGAACTGACTGGGAAGATCGAACTGAATCTGCAGCCCGAGTAGAGGCCCGTCCTCTCGCTTCTCTGCCACTCCACTCAGCGAGCGCTCAAGATGGGTCATAGTCATCTCAAACGATCAACGACCAACTTGAATCTGATCCATCGGGTCTGTGTAGTGGACAAATGTCCAGGATGCTTCTTTGGGGAGTAGGAAGAGAAGACGAGTTACAAGTGCCGAAGAGTCTCCCAATGAAAAGTCCCTGAAAACGGTCATAGAGGTTGAGCAGAGATTTATTAATACTTTTCAAGAGTGCGGAAGCTGTCCCACGTGAGTCCGTCTGCGTCGAGTTCTTTCTCGTAGTACGACATTGCTAAATGATGAATGTTGGCTCCGGTCATTCCGAATGCATGGACAGACAGGAAAGAGGAGGGAAAATGTCATACCGTATCCAGTGCGAGAAGAACAGGCAGAAGAAGGAAGAGGGAGAGCAATCAGGAAAGGATCGGCATCCAATGGAAGTGGATTTCCTCCCTCGTCAATGTCTCCTTCGACCACTGCCATTCCCTTCTCTTTGATACGAGCCGAGGCACACTCAATAGAAGCAGTGAAGAGAGGAGAGGGAATGACGGTACCTGATTCCACAGTAAACTCTGGTAGGCGTGAATGTAGAGGGAGCGAATTGTGAGGGGCATCTGCACGACGGCCTCCTGCCACGTACGCCCTGAAAGAACCAATTAGAAAGGATAACAAAGCTGGAATGCAACCTTTAGCGAGTGCTCTGAGCAAGTGTCCCTCGACACTGGCATAGGCGGTGGATCCTTTGAGACTCTTGGAGGCCGCGAGGGCGTCGCCGCTCCTCTCAAACTCTTCCACTGCCTCCTGCACCGTATCTTTCCCTGATAGCAGAGTTACATCTTACTTCGTCAATCAACCTCTAATGTCAATATTCTCATTTATCGAAGAATAATCTCACCGGTCCTAGAAGTGCCTTTCAGGACTTCCTTCACCGCCTCTGCCCATTTCCTCTGCAGAATCAATCTTCCCACATCAGCAGTTCGAGTAGTACATGACCCAAATCTAAATGGGCAATACAAATGCTATCGATATTTTGAACGCACCGCTGAGTACCGTAGTAGTTAATGAAACCGATCTTTTTCCATTCCTGTAGTCGTGATTCCATAAGAGATCCGTGCTGCTTGTCAATATCCCTTCAATGACGAGGTTATAAACATAGCAAAAAATGCACCTGAGAAGAATGATGAAACGATTTCCTCGATGACTTCCAGTCTTGAGAGAGTTCTTGTGGTACGAGAAATCATAAAGAACGATGTCTCTTAGACGAGAATTCAATCCAATCAACTTATCCTGAATCAACTTTATTGAAAGAATAAGAGTAATCGACATACCGGGTGTACTTGAAAGGCGCTGACTCGCTGCGAGGTCACAGCCCTTCGGTCTTTCAATCCACAAGTTTTGAAGAGAGACGTATTACAACTACGAGGAACTTTTTTAAACTGAGTATAGGGAATGTTACCCGCTCAGTTTGGCAACGATTCCAATAGCGTAGGATGTTTCCTTGTTTTCCTTTGCCATTGTGAAGTGTACGTATGGCGGAGTATCTTTTGACCACCTCTTCCTTTTTCTGAAATGAAAGTAAGAGCTGGAAAAAGGAGTAGACATTCTAAATGTACAGATACCCTACTTGAATGCGTGGAAACATACCCCGGCCTTGCACGAGAAACGACAATACCGCCATCTTTCCCAGTTTCAGACTCCAATTCTTCTCTGTATCTGCCTCTGATAAATGCATGGATTGATGTACGCGATTGCTTGTCAAGCCCCTGAATCGTTGTTGGAATTTACTCAACCCTCACTTTTACAATCGAAAATTGCACCTCAGTCTTCATGGTTGCCGCGGACAATTCACGATTAAAGACTCCATCACACTGTGATATGAATTCTTCGCTGGCAGCTGCTGCGAGTGGCTCATCCTTATTAATTTCCTGCGAAGAACGACGTCTTCACAAGAACGAGAACACTTATAATATTACAAGAATAGTACCTTAGAAGGGGGAGCAGCATTTCCGTTCCGCGCTTCTTCAAATGTATGAAGTGGAACTGCGCACCCCTCAGCATCTATTTCCTGCAAATATTTTGATTGAATAGAACGTCTGTAAATATTATCTGCGTACCTGCACAATGAAATCAGAGTACAGCCGCTTTAGGACGCAGGTCACTACTGTTGAACGATCTCCGCCTAGATATTCCGTTATTCCGTAATCAGATTCCATCTGAAACAAAGATAATAAATTCAACCTTACGATTTCGCATTCGAAAAAATACATGCAAAATCAAGGATAAAGACTCTCCGGTCAGAACTGCCGCTCACTTTCGCTGTTTATGCGTATTCGAAGATGTGCGGAACGGTTTATTTGTTCCTCGGCAAGCATCGCAATGCAATTCTCATTTTTTTTTATTGTTACATACAGTGATTATTGCTTACTGTCACTCTAATTAGTTTCGCGAGTTTTGCCAACATAATCCGACCACGTAACTTTTAGATGAGCGTCGACTCGTTCCGACGGTCGGTGCAGTCAATCGCTGAAGACTATCTGAAGCAACATGATTACTCAGTAAGCTGAACACATTTCTGTATAAAACTGATATTTTGCAGCTTGTGGGTCGATCAATGCAGTGTGAAAAATTATCCGAGGATGAATACAGGCATAATTTCGATCAAAAGTATGTTTATTTAAAGATTTGTTTTGTATTCGTGTTTGAAGGGATAAATAGGAAACCATTCAGGACTCATGAAAACGTTGTGGTAAATGTGAATATTGTATGTTCTCTTCCACTTTCCGCTACTCTTTCCCTTGGTCGCTATCGACTGGGAGTCGGATTTGAGGTACAGATGGTTCGATGTGCATTTTCATAGTTCGCCGCACAATTACTTGCAATTAGAGCCCGAGATGTGCTACCATGCAGTAACATGTAACGAAAATAAATCACTTTTTATGCGACAACTTTGAAATGTACAACTCCTTCAGTTCGCTACACCTCTTCTTCTTCTCCCATCTACAGCCGAGAGGAAGACACGTGCTGCGTTGGCCGAACTCCTCGCGAAAGGAGCAGAGGGTACGGAGTTCTACTGATTATATTGCTTCAAAACTATTAATTCCGCTGTTCGTGCAAACTTAGGATTTCTAATGTGTTCTTCTCCGAGATACTCCAACAACTTGTAGCTTCTCTGGCACGCATTCTGAGTTTGCAACCCGTGCAAGATTTACTTCTGCCGTGTCTGACGGCTTCGAGCTTGGCAAGCCTCTCTGCTTCCCAGAAGATGATCCGCTCCATTCTCTCCGTCAAGCATGTATGTGTAAAATCCATTCTGAAGTATGCATAGCTGGACCGGAAAGTGGGAACAGGTTGTAATCTAGTGTTTCAGATTGACGAGTTCTACTGGAAAAGGTATCTGACATCGGACTTCCCCAACTGGAGCGTTCCGAGCACAGTGAGTTATCAAACAATTCCGGCGTATTATGATAACCACAAATGGCTGGATTCGCTATGTATAAAAAACATGCCAATTCAGAGTGGTGCTACTGTCTATCGCACAGCGTATTCCGATGCTGCCAATGACAAGAAGAACAAAATGAAAGAAGATAACAGAAGACGGCTTCGAGGTAACCCCTAAAACGTATTTCATCAGAACTAAAATGTGATGCAAGAAAGCAAAATGATATTATACTGATTCGAACTGCTTGCAGAATCGCCAAATCTTCTGGAGGACGACAATAGGTGGGACCCACTTCGTGTGGGTCCTCCTCGTCGGCCTCAATTCCCTGCTCCCTTCCATCAGCCGGATCCCGATATGCCCCAGGGCCCCTTCGGAGGAGGACCCGGAGGAATGCCATTCTACAATCCATACGACTTCCCTCCGCGTCCACTTGTCAGTAGTATTCATATGCCATAATTTATCTACCATTCACAAGTAATAAGAAAAATAATCATCATAAGGATTAAAACGATGTGCTTATGTCCTTGTTGCCATGTTTAACAGGGGACCTGGAGCTCTGGGATAGTAAGAGCGTTCCAAGCAGAAGGATACAAATATTTGGAAATTAGTTTGATTCTGATGCGTTGCAGGGAGATGGACGTTCTCCTTTCGGACCGACGGGCGGAGAATTCGCACCGAGCAGGCCGAACATTCCAAGAGGACCTAGGTACAATTCTAGACCATTATTGCTGAAAACGCTGACAGAGGTGCCAGTTTATCTCCATACTGCGCAACTTCTTTTTCAGAGTAAAGTTTGTAGGAATCAAACAGTATGATTGGAGTTTTCTACTTCAATGCGAACTAGCACGTATGTGCTGAGCTATTTTATTCATGAAAAACGTTGAAGTTGTCGAATATTTCAGGTTCCACAACTCCAATGACTACATTTGAATCTACTGCGTCTGCTTGAATGCTGTGTTATTAAATGTTCATAAATCTCCATAATGATGCCGGCGAATCATGTACGTGTACCTCAACAATTTCACGTATGATAAAGTCTGACGGAAGTATGGGAGTGATCACGACATGGGTATTTATCTGACACCTGACCAATTAGTGAGCACGTGAACACCGAATGGACGGACCTCCGTGAGCTCGTGAGTTCACGGCTATTCCTCGGTCGCCATGAACCCGTCCCAGTGGGAGTAGCAATGGGGGATAGTGCTCCCTCCTCTCTTTCTTCCTCGGTTGGAAAACAAACATGTTCTGCGCGAGAAGAAATTGTGCATGGCACCGGAGAGCAGCCGTCAGATGTTATGCTGCCTGTTATTGTGTACCCATCTCGTGGGTGATCTCTCCGAGTGCAATTGTTCTCTTCCCCTCGGACACCAATCACGTATGCAGTGATTGGCTGTCCCTCCCAGGCTCCATCCCCCTCTCGCCTATCAGGGTCAACCACGGAGAGGTGGATTCGCGAGTCGCCGACTCGAGTGCAAAGAGAGGGTGCTCCCTCGCCCCTCCCCCTCTTCCCTCTCGCCCATCCCAGAACCCCGCCTCCTCCTCCTCTGAACCGACGTCTTCGTTTGTCGTAAGTGGGGTGTGGATGGAGGCGGACACGGAGGTGGTGGTTATAGGTGAGTGATTGGGGGGAAGGGAGGGGGGAGGGGGGAGAGCAGGTAACGGGCCGGCGGGGCTGTCGCTGTCGGCCTTCCTGGCGGGGGCGAGGCCATTCTACGATGCAGCCACTCCCCATCCCGATCGGGCGCTCCACAAGCAGCTCAAGAGGATGAAGCATCTCAGCATCATCGATCAGGTCACTTATTCTCTCTCCCCCTTCAACCTCCCCTGCGATAAGCATTTACGATCTGTCAACGAAATTCGACAACTGTCGTTCCCAGCCCCGACAATTTCGGATGAAAGATTGCCTGTCAAATTTAAAAGCGTAAAGCGTACCCTCCAATTCCAACCAATTCCTTCAACGAGATCGCTCTACAAAAATTCTAGAAATCGCTTCAAGACAACGAAGCTAAAGGTTCTTGAATTTGGAAATTTAGCATTTCGTCAAAAGAATGTGAAATACGAGAATTCCCAGCAGAGTACATTTGTAATAACTTTTCTTTTTATCATCAAGAAAAGCTTTATAGATTAAAATTCTATTTGTATGCCAGAAAAAAGCACGTAGTGTACCCCTCGGATGGGTTCTGCTTATGCAGCGATTCTCCCTAATCCTTGAGCTATCCTGACCCGCTAAGCCGTGATTTCATCGCCCGTCTGTTTCATCTTTATGCTGCTGGTGCACATTCTTCTACGCCTCGATAAGGGGTCGAAAACAGGCGTGTGTGCTGGCAGCAGAGACTAGAGACTAGAGAGTGCCGGAGCCTTTCGCAATCCCTCCCAGGACTCCTTTCGTAGCCTCTCTCCCTATCCCTCTCCCACACAACTCTTATGTCGAGTGAACCCGCAACGGCACATACTAGAAAGTAGAGTAACTAAACGGAAGATGGCTGTTGTCTAAAGTGTGCGCATTCCGCTCAGAGATTGCGAAATAGGGCATGGGCGACTGCGGCCTCTGCACTTGTTTTTCCGTCAGATGCGCTTCGTGCAAAAGTGCCAACAGTGACATTGAAGTGGCCAATGGCAAGACGTCAATACTACGAAGCAGGAAGAGGAACTATTTCCGATCTTGCAGGATCTGTCATGGACGGAGGGACTCGTCGAAGGAGGAGGGCCCATACGCCCATTCTCCCACTTGTACGACAGGTAAGCCTCCCAGAGAGACAGTGTCCAAGGGGGGAGCTTTCAGCCTGGTCCGTCCCCTGGCAGAGGCATCGACGTCTCAGTCATCGTGTCTGCAGTGGATCGTCGTCCCGCCCCTCGCCGTCCCCCACGTCGTTCTCGGCTCATCGGCCATCGGCGGTAGTTGGAACACCCACGACCCCCAGGTGGACTCCCCCCTCTCCCCCTCTACTGATGAATCCTTTGAGATGACAGCAGTGTCTTCGAGGGAGTGGCTCAATCTCCCTGGAGTCTCCATCTCCGATTGTCTCGGATCAGAGGGAGCAATGAGGTCGGATTACATGGAAGAAGAGGAGACGGAGGCCTCGTTGCAGACTGCCCGCAGCGGCAGTGGCCGAGTACATGGGAGAGTACGTCAAGAGGATGGGCATTTCCCCCTTCATTCAGCCGGGGACAACCGTCCACTCCATCACCGTACGTTTATTATTCACTCGGCTCTCATTTGGTAAGGTCAGAGGAGGCGCGTCGGCTAAAAATATTTACCAACTGAACACGACAAAATGTCATTTCGCGACCGCATCATCTTTTCCCTAGAGAACCGCCAGAGAAAGAGCGGCCAAGTTTCTCTCCTACAGAGTTGTGAGCCTCTGCTCTGTGGAAGAGTGACAATATGGGGTCACGAAGAGGTTATTTTTCAGAAAGTGGACGGAGTGTGGCTGGTGGAAGGAGTGGACGACGACGGGGCGCCCTTCTCCCTCACCACGAGAAGAGTTGTCATGGCCACGGGAAAGATGATTCCACGGACACTCGAGGTACGGTATCTACTCCATGCCGAGTGGGCGAATAGTCTAACGAGACTGAATCAGGTGGAGGGCGAGGAGGAACGTGAGTATGTCGTGTACGACGTGACTGGACTGAAGAAGGCCCTGTCGAGGGGGAAGGTGAGGCCATCCCTCCTCCCTCTACTCCTTCTCTTGAGACCACTCGAGTCCTCGTAGTGGGGGACGGAATCTCGTCTGCCGATGCAGTGGCCGAGTGTCTCCGTCGAGGAATCGCCGTCGTCCACGCAATGAGGAAGACTGACCACGAGCTGAGGAGTGAGAGACCCCTCCTCTTCTCCTCAGGCCTTGTCCTCTCAGGGAGTCTCATGGCCCGTCTCTCCCCCTCCCTCTACCCTGAATACGCGGGAGTCCATCGACTCATGGTGGCACGAGTCCAAAATGCCCTGTACACTCGCCGTGTCGGGTCATCGGTAGTATCTCTGACCCCGAGTGGGGAAGTCTGCCTGAGGACTCCTCGCGGCCTCGTCAAGGTGCCCCTCCCTCCTTCTCCATCCCCAATGGGCTTCAGGAGTCATTCTCAGTGGTGGCTGCGTGTGTGGGGAAGCGGTCAGACATGGACCGCCTCTTCTCTTCTCCTCTCTCCTTCGGGCCAGACTATCGATGCGAGGACGATCCTTCTGTGTGGCGAGTGGGCAGCGTCTCGGGTGATCACTACGTTCGATTCCTCGTCGGAGGATCGATGCAAGTCGCCCAGCAGATCATCACAGATGTCAAGCTCCAGGTTATTGCCCGTGCACGCGGCCCCGTAGATGTAGACAGGGGTGATGCTTTTATGGATGATGGAGACACCCTGCCCTGTCCTGTTTCTTGTTGAGTTCAAAGGGATATTTTAGTGGTTAGCAGCTTTCAATTTGTTCTTCGATTTCTATTGTTGTATATACAAGGCCCATCAGAAAGTAAGAATTGGTGCCCTGATTGAGGCTGGATATCGACACATCAATTGTTTCGTACCTCATATTTAACTTGTTTGTTGTTCCCAGATACCGTGATATGAGTTGGAAGCCACGAATAACCGGATGCTATACCATACAACGTGTCATGACTACAATTCTTTGATAAATCTCAGTGCCGTCTTTGTTCTGTTATCAAACAGAATCCAGTCCCGAAATCTGCGTTGCTCTGCCCCGTTTCTCTCTTTGGGATCACTGACTCACAGGGTCGCCATTCTTTCGGATTCGACTCGCTGGCAGTATTTTGTGTATAATGATGGCGTATCTCTCGATCCGCATGAACAAGCCCCGTCCTCTTCCAACAATCCCAACAATTGCTTCACGCCTCACCGATCCACTCGCACCCCTTCGGATTCAGTACAATACTTCTCACTGTCTCTTTCCCCACCCTTCCGCCCATGTTCATTTGGCCCAGACACATCGTCGAGTTCAATAATAGACCGAACCGTTGTAGAAGTAAATGATGCGAGTGGCAATTCTATTGCTGTTATCTCTGGCGGCGGCGGTGGGAGTGGAGGAGGAATGGAATCACGTCCAAGCAGTGGAGGAGGCGGAGGAGGCGGCGAAGGAGGCAGTGCAGTCGGTGGAGGACTCTGTGAGTGGCGGAGCCCTTGGACTCCTCTTCATTGGCAGGCTCCCCGTGCGTGCACGAATGGAGTGCAGTGCAACAACAGAGGGACCTGCATGGGAACCGTCGCCACCTTCTTCTGCCTGTGTGAACTGGGCTACTCGGGACGGAACTGCCACGAGAGTGAGTGGGGGGAGGAGGAGGGGAGGGAGTCCCGTTGGAGCTGTCTGCGACTCCGCCCGTGACTGCAACGGACGGGGCCTCTGCCTGGGAACCACCACTGAACTCACCTGTCTGTGCAATCTGGGATACAAGGGAAAACACTGTGAGCACAAGGCTTGATCACCTACCATCCTCCCTACCCATCATTTCATACTTATTAACGATCCGCTGTTTTCAAGTGTTTCATGTATAAAGAAATATCCTCAAAAATTCTTATTATTGTCACAGAAAAAGAAATTTGTTACAGAAATTTGAAACATGAAAACATGAGCAAGATCGTGCAACTTTTACATGCGAAAAAAACCCGATCATTAGAGCAAGAACATTGCCCACAACCCAAGAGCCGTGAATTCCCTACTCAGAAAATAGTTACGACCTGTGTGGGTTCTGTCTACTGCTGCGCACATCCCGCTAGTGCCTATTTTTACTCGAGCGTCATGAAAGGTCGTTATAAGATCAAAAACGTGTGCAGATGGTCCCCTTGTTTTTGGGCATACGAATTTACACATCTCGGAATATCGGCAATATTCTGGCTACGTGGTTATAACTCGTAATATGAATCGAAAACTCGTATAAGACGTATAATTAAAATAGGTAAAGCGATGCGTGTACCTCGTGGACGGCGCTGTCAGTTATCAACCAGGACAGACGAATGGTGTACTGACGATTTCTTTCTACGGTCGTCTTTCGTCTGAAAGGGCCGTATTGTTGTTGGTAAGCCATTGGAAAATATCCCACTTCGCCATCGTTCTCCTTTTCTTTGTTGTTCTTCCTCGCAATGCACGAGCCTCCACACTCGATGCTGCAGAATAGGCGATGCAGATTCTCGCCTGGCGTCTGCTTCAGCATGGACAGCTGAGACTCCTCCCTCCCTCCCTCCCCGTGTCCCTCTCCCACCTGTACCACCTTGGTCCCTCCCCTCTCCTCCACTCGAATGACCTGCACGGGCGAGTCCCTCTTCCTCATCACGAATCTCTTCCATCGATCACTCGGCACCTGGAGGGAATCAACGACGAGGGGGAGAACGAGACCAACCCGATGGACGATCTGAGCCTGGCAGCAGAGAGTGGGAACAGCTGCGATGAGGTCGGGGCAGACGGCGAGGGACGAGAGTGGGACAAGAGATATCTGAGGGGACCATTAACTGCCCCTCCACTCGCCCTCACCTCCTCGGCAGAGTCTCGGAGGAGGACACGGACTGCGTTCGCAAACACATCCCCCACAGCCCAGCCACGCTTCCAGCCCTGTTTCCAAGGTCACTCCTTCAACCGAGTGCAAGCGGTACCTCATGGTTGACAAGGAGAAGATCGGTGGTGGGCAAGGAGGGCCTTGGCAGGGAAAAGCCTTGAGAAGACACCCATCTGCAAGTGGCGGGATGGTATTGGATGAGCTACGTGGGTCTACTTTCGGATGGCCTTATCGAGGGTGGTGATGTCTCGTAGAGGGGCGATGACCATGGATCGCGGGCCCGAATGCTTGACCAGCCGAACGGCCATTTTCATCCCTGTACCCAATCAATCCCTCTTCTATTCAGACAACCTCACGCCATATGAGGCAGGAAATGAAAACATCAAAGTTGGTACCTGGAAGGGGAAGAATGGAGTTAGCATCCCACGCCCCTTGCTTGACCATGAGCTTGCACTGCAATATCTCGAAGAATGACAATGAGTAAAAAAAGGAAAGAAAAGAAAGAAAACCTCGGCCTCGCTCTTGTCGGTCGTGCCTTGTTCTCCTTCCACTGGGAATGGAGGCAGTTCGTGCTGTGAATGTCAGAGTTGTGGTTGGGAGGAGGGAGGGGTACTTGAGGGGGTGAGAATCTCTCCAGTGGAGGGGGAAGGGACTGTCGTCGTCTGCGGAGGCCGCTCCTCGCCCCCACC
This sequence comes from Levipalatum texanum, assembly GCA_014805385.1. Lineage (NCBI taxonomy): Eukaryota > Metazoa > Nematoda > Chromadorea > Rhabditida > Diplogasteridae > Levipalatum > Levipalatum texanum. The sequence goes on from JACMIG010000509.1 coordinate 19,545, forward strand.
CACGCAGCCACTCGCGAGTTGTCGAACTGCCACAGCCCCTTTCACCCCCTCTCCCATCCCGCCCCTCACTTCGATCGATTCCACCTGCTTCACCCACTCCGACATGAAGACGGCATCCTGAGAGTGAGAGGATGAAGAAGGGGAGGATGAGTTCATGGCATACTTTGTATCTGTCAGCGGCGGCAGTAGGCTCTTCGTCATGCTTGCGGTAGGACTCGCGGCTGACGCGATAAGGGCACCCTCAAATGGACATTTACACGGTGACAGGGAAATGAGAGCATTTAACGACACCATACCCTTCGTGTTCACGACCTCGTAACCCAGGATGCAAATCTGAAGAAATACATTGGGAGAATATGAAAGAGCAGGTTACATTTGGATCGATAGGAGGTGGAGTTGGAGGGGAGAGTGGCGGGGCTCGTGCGATAGGCGAAGGGGCTCGAGGAATGGAGAAACGGGGACAGGGCGACCGAAGAGAGGATTTGGCGGGACTTCGTCCGCTCTCTGGTGTCGAAACTAAACAGTATCCGTTTAGCCTCAGTTGTATGGGAGACTCACATCCATCCATGTCGAAGTCGCAGTTCAAGTTATCGGCATGGAGAAGGAGACTGGAGTTGGAGGAGAGGGTGGAGCTGGCCCGGGGGGTCGACACTCCCACTCGTCCCCACACTTCAAACCGCATGCCCGACGCTGGTACCGCCACATTCTCAACATTTAAATAAAATGAAATACGAACGCACGGTAGCCACCAGCTCCTCATCGTCCTCCACATCCGAATCTCGACATTCTGAAGAAGAAGTCTCCGTCGATACAGTGCTGTAAGGTACCATTTGGTTACGTACAAACTCAAAATACTTTACATTTAGCATGGGCAGTGCTGCATGGCCGAAACATTTAGGACGCAATTAATTACATCGGACATTGTGTAAAGCAGACTTTTCACATTTCTACTGCCATATCAAATTTATGACACGTGCGAAATGTTACTTTTACTGATCATCCCACCTGTCCTCCACCTCAGTTTCGTTATGTATCCTTTCATCTTGCTCTTCAGGCACCGCGCTAAAAACAAACACTTTCTGCAATCAGCAACAAAGAGGAGTAAAACTGCGTTGCATCCGGCAAGGTCAAATACCTGGATTGAGCGTGAAGGGTAGCGGGTGACCGAGAATATTGCGAGGGAATATCGTGGGGAGTTGAGGGAGTAGTGGAGGGTGTCTCGTTGGCACTCGAACGTCCCCGTCTGAGGCCACTCTTCACTCTTCCGATAAACTTGGCGCTGGTCCCCCACGCGATGCAATCTCCTCCGGAGACAACTGTAATGTTGCTATTTCATCGAATTGAACTTCATTTACAGGTGTCAGATACATATTTCCACGGATTGGGTGCAGTGAATTAGTCCGTTTCACAGAATGAAATGTGGAAGCAATTCATTTTGAAATATTCTTTTGTCGTTCACGTCACCATTGGTGAAGCAGGAATAATGCACTAATACGTACCGCCCATTGAAGGATGAGTATCTCCTCGCCCAGCATCCACTTCCTAAGATCATTCGCGTTGTTCTACCGCAGAATAAACTATTACCGTATGATAGATGGCGGCCATGAGTGGTGGAGGTGGCGAAACTTGGCGCTCATTCGGATAGAAGTCGTCCAAAACGCGTTTCGATTCCTCATCTCTGCGAACCACAGCGGTAGATTCGTCAATCGGTCGATCGCTCAAGTCCAGTTACTGATAATTATGAAAGGCATGTATATAATTTATAACCTATAATCATAACAGCTTTCCATTCGTCTTAAAACACCGTCATCCTCGTCTGCATGTTCACAAGCCCAGAGACATACCCAGTGACAGGCGAGGGGCCCACAGTGCTTCCAGGAGCACGAGGTTGTATGTTGATATTTCTGCAGCTACGAGTTCCCCACGGAATGGTTGATCCTGCAGAAGGAATGAGTATTTAGCGTCCAACTTTATCATATTAGTAAGCGGATCTCCACATGTCCGCGCTGTTTCGCAAAATATAACCTGTGGTAGTAGGAAGCATTGTTTCGGCATCGCGTGAATCCACAGGCCATTCTGCTGTAGTGCTCGGAACATTGCGTTTCATTTCTTCATACCGCGCACGGTATTGGTCCATCAAGCGGTCATGATTCGGCTTCTCAAAATTTTTCCGTCCAGTGAACACTGAAAGGCAACTAACTATTCGCTCATTATAATGAGTACTGTTGAGAACGATAAAATCCTTCGCAGCAATCAAAGAAGGATCCGCTTTCCGGTTAACTGCCTTGCGTTGGGCTATTCCAGGAATGGATGAAATATCGATATCCGAACAGTTCCATACATCATGATGGAACATCACTGAAATTGCAGTGTAAAAAACCACCCGCAAACGTAATTAAAACCGTCCACCAGTTCATTAAACATGTAAAGTGGTATTGTAACTACCCGTGTAACAATGTGAATTAGTAACATCTCAATAACAATTTTATCCAAACATTGTAACAAAACAATGACAACCACAGCATCGTTCCGCTTTTTACGCCTTGTATCCGCGAGATGCCCTACGTCCACGAGCCCTCTCGAACTTGCGTCCCTTCGAGCGGACGAAGGGCTTAACGTGGGAGTGGGGAACTCCGGAAGCTCCGAAGTGCCTCTGCGACTCGCGAGCCTTGCGGGGTCCCTGAAAAATCAAGCATCAAAGAATCTAAATCAATCCGAGATTAAATGGGCTTCATGCGGAATATACTTTTTAAATTATTCCAACTGGCTGTTAAACCATCCCTAATTCAATAACTAAATCACGTTTCCCGAATTCAGACCACATTAGTCAAAACAGATCTAGTCAATTCCCGAATAAGAGCTTTGCTATTGGGGCATACAAAAATGTGTGTACAGCATTGTTAATAGTAGCTGAAAAAGGGAACTAAAAATTGTAGACAACTACCCAAGTTGTCGGTATTTTGAGCAAGAAAATAGTTAACCTGGACAAGGAGCGTGTTCTTTCCAGTAGGAGCACGAGCTGCAAGCTGATCAAGAGTGATGATCTCTCCACCGGCCTTCAGAATGCGGGCACGAGCGCTGTTGGTAACGCGCAGGGCAGCAACCTAAAGCAAATATTTCACTATCTTTCTCGTTACATATCGTTGACTACCAGTAGATTGTTCTACAAGGCATAGAACCTCAAATTAGTTACAAACCGTCATCTTGGGGAGGGAGAAAATGCGAGAATCGTCGGTGATGGTGGAGGTGGTAACCACGATCTTGTTCTCGTTTCCCTTCTTGCTCAGGAAGCGGTTGATGCGGGCAACCGACAACGGTGCACGGTGCTGCTTCGCAAGGAACAGGTTCTTCAGAAGAACGCTGTTGAACTTCTTGCCGGTGCGACGAGCAAGGAACTTGTAGAGCTTAAAAAATCAATGATTGCCGAAAGAAAGTGGTACTACCCCAGACATTCCAATAAAAATACCCTAACAAACGTGACCCAAGATAAGCTTGAAAAACTCGAAGGATCCGTGCTAACCTTGACCAGGATGCGGAGGTAGGGGTCTTCACTCTTGGGCGCGGTCCTGCGGACCTTGCGGTCATGCTTGTGGTTGATATCGATACCCATCTGGAAGTGAGCAATTTGATTTTAGTCTGTCAATAATATTACCACACACACGGGTAAAACAACGGAAAACAATAGCTTCAAACGTATTTTTTAAAAATTTCTACTCCAGGGAAATCTTGCTATGTCGATACAGTTCCCTTATGGTGCTGGGTGATCGTTGTGGGACCAAACTTTCAATAGAGTGTACAGTAATTCTAAATTTTATTTACTTCGGGTCTCAAACCGATCATCCTGACTTTTGGGCGAAAAACGGTATGCAAAGTGGCGCCATTTTGAAAGATTTAAAAAATACACAAGTTTTTTCATGTTCCTGCGCAAGATTTGTTCAAGGATGCATATCGATAGAATACGATTTCGTTACTGTGTAGTTTTTCTCGCACGCGTGCGTGAAATCAACCGGGGTGTAATTACATCTCGATCATTAGGACGCAGAAGTGAGAATTTTAGTAGCAGATTAGGCGGTGTGGTCGTACACTTTGATAGTATGCAGCTGCGAATGTTGGAGCGAAAAATACAGCCACCTTTGAGAATTTCGAAATGAGAATGAGGGGGGTACTCGTTTGTGACAAATTTCAGTTGCTATTGCCATGGGGTGCTCTTGTAGATCATCGAATACATGACGGCCTTTTTTTTCTCGCAAAATCGAATTTAGTATTTAAACCATGTTTCAAACCTGATAGGTCTGACATTCCCAGTGAATGTGGGATTTATCCTTGCGACCACTTCGACTCCATACGAACTTTTTATTCAGTTTTCACTTCGAAAGGTGCTGCTAAAACCTATGATCCTTGCGTGCGTGCTATAGCAAACTTGCCAACAATGTGATGATGATATACTTCTTCACTTTCAGAATGTCGTCTTCGAACGATTTCTACTATTCGAGCAAGTACGAGGACGAGGAATTTGAGTACAGACACGTTCACGTGCCCAAGGTGAGCAGAAGCTTTGTTCGATCATTAGTATCGTTTCCGAAGCGTATTCTTACCACTCGCATACTTGCCTAGATGGGGGTAGGGATATGGAACATTCTATGGTCATCCTCATAAATGCCCAATATCAGAGAATCGCCATTCTTTCCACGCCACGAGATGCGGAATCTCATTATTTTTAAAAGTTGGTTATTACCATAAGCCCCCTAAAGCTTTTTCATACATTTGCTTAGCGGTTTAAATCTAGCCAATACTGAGGTGTACGAAACGCTGAATTCGAATTGACAATCACCATAGACCGTTAGTCACTGAGATACGCCATTTATCCCGGCGGGCGTTTCCATCATTGTGATTTTACCACGGATGGTGTTTGCAGTGCATAAAAGTAGTCGTTGTTCCATGGATCACTTTTCAGGAAGTGGCAAAGCACGTACCGAAGAATCATCTGATGACTGAGACGGAGTGGAGGTCGCTCGGCATTCAGCAGTCCCCCGGATGGGTGCACTATATGATCCACGGTCCTGAGAGGTTGGTAACATTTATTGATCCTTTTCCTCCTGCGCATCAACTCACTGTCTACTTGATTATGGTTGTTAATGTTACATGGTTGTAAGAGCTTCATCATTCTATTTCAGGCATGTTCTCCTTTTCCGTCGCCCCCTCCCCGGCAAGAAAGTTGCTGAAACTCGAGTTGGGATCAAGGGCCAGGTATACTTTTAAAAATTTTTTGGTACTGGGTTTCATCAATTGAAGAATTTTTCATGAGGTTTCGTAGTTATTTTCATATATAGAAATCGAAATGACATTAGGACAATGCGAACGGTTTTGCTGCATAGTTGTCGGTGATACATGCCGAGCGAATCCGCTCATTCAGTCAACTCCCAAATGGGTCAAAATGCGCGTAATTTGTAGATTGCGATTGCGCATTTTTTGATTGGTGCGTATTTTTGAGCTACACCTATTATGGTGGCTCAGGAAGAGCACAAGTAACGAAATATCCAATGCTATAGCGAATAAAAATTTGATTTTTTCAGTTAGCAAAACGTTTTTCACGATTTGTTAGAGCAAAGGAAGATAACAGCGAAAAATACATGTTTGCGCTCTACAAAATATTCGCCACTTGGGTATGTCACGAAGATTGGAACAATGAAAGGAACAACTTATGCCTTAAGAGGCAGTCTCATCCGAGCTCGAGGAGAGCTCCTGGTGCTCTGGTCCCAGCCGCCCAAGTTGATCCGTAGCACTTGCCGCTTTAACCAGCTATAGTACCTGGTTACCTAAGAAATATGCAAAAAAGTTTGGATGGATTACTGTAATGGGCGGGAAATGGCATTCGTTCAAAAATCGAAAAACGCGATTTTTCGATTAATCATAACTTTTGATAGACTTAACCTTGGAACTTGAAATAAAAAAATTTGAGTTACTTATTTTTTGCTTCAATTTAAAAAAAAATGTTTTTTTCGAAGTGCCGTTTATGGAGACTTTTGACGTATATCGATTTTTTCGGGCCGTTTTTCCTCGGGAGGCTGGGCCAGACCTATACAGTTAAGTCCGTCGACTACCCTAGAGTATTGAAAAAATATGAGAAAAAAATTTCCGTTCCCGAGCACCGTCAAAAATCGCGATATTCGACTCCAACTTGGGTCGATTTAGCGAAATATGCGTTTTCAGAATTTGAAAATATTTTTAAAATTTAGAGCCTATTCGGTTACCTATAAATCCATTTCAACTGATTTTGTATGCCCTTGCGAAAAAGCGTCACCATTGTCCGAATATTAGCACTGTGACGGGGCACCTACTTCCCAGAGGCATAACAAGCCGATAAGGTCCCCTGGCAGTCTCATATCGAAGTAATCAAAACAATACCGAATCATCTAGAAGTGCTGTGAAAATGAGCCCCAGCAAACTGTTTTGTCCATGCTAACAACTGGAGTAAAAACGCCACTTATTGCTGTAATTTCGATCTTTAAAATGACGTCACATCCGAAGGGGGGCCTTTTCGGATGGAAAACAAAAGTGCAAAATTTTCCTCATTGACTACCCCATCCAGCCCACATGTTCAAAGTTTCTAACGTTTCACAAAAATTCTGCTCAATTTTCACCAAAGGGGGGACCTCATGGATTTTTTTCAACCCATGATACGGGTATCATGGTCCAAAATGTGCAAAAATAAAGTATCGTGAAATCGACTAAGGAATGTCCGCATGGTCATAAAAAGACGTCTAATGGCGTTTTTGACCCATTTCATTTTGGCTCATTTTGGACCATGATACCCGTATCATGGGTTGAAAAAAATCCATGAGGTCCCTTTGGTGAAAATTGAGCTGAATTTTTGTGAAACGTTAGAAACTTTGAACATATGGGCTGGATGGGGTAGTCAATGAGGAAAATTTTGCGCATTTGT
>JACMIG010000510.1:0-11617 GCA_014805385.1 Levipalatum texanum
GGGAAAATTTTTCCGAAATTTTTTTAACCCCTTTTCGTACTTTGGACCCCCCAAGGAACCCACACACCAAATTTGAGCCGATTCTGAGATGGGCTGTTCCGCGGCTATACGAGCGGTGGTCGATCGGTAGAAAATTTCTGTCTTAATGTATCTATGAGATTGGCCGGGTATAGTTGCGATTTGTTTGAATTACAAAAATTCAACGTTATTCTTTGAGGAACCGCGTCATCCTCGCGCCCGTCCTTGGCTATGCAGATCAGCAGTACATCAACGCGAGCAGTGCCAAGGTAGTCGAAAGATTTGAAAAAGTGTTCGTTAAGAATATTCGACTTCCTTTTTTCAACCTTTCGCTCATTGTACAGTAAACAACCACCACATTCCAGGGCTCCTTCAATTCCTACTTCCTCGCAGCCGATCCCATAAAGAATACTGTAAGCCGGCGAAATTGAACTTGACCAACAAATTTTCATGCAGATCTTCGACTTCTGGCGCATGATCAACGACCACGAAGTGGCGACGATCGTGACGCTGACGGACGATCGGGAGTGGGAAGAGGGAGAGAAGGTTTGATTACCCGTTTGTACTGATTGAGGGCTACCCTTGTACCGGGTGAGTGTGAAACTCCCTTGATGGCCCCCTGAGAAGTGCGCTAACCTCAGTAGTTAAAATGGGGAACAATATTTGAACAGCATTGTATTCCGTCAATACAGCGCATTTTGATTTTTTTTAAATCATTTCTAAAACATTGGACACACTATTGGTATCTCCTGGAATCACCCTATATTAATCCATTGAAACATACCAAGCGAGCATCTCGAAAGTCATTCTATCGACCTTCTGAAAAGTGAAACGTGTTTAGATTGCTTTTGTGGTGAATTTAGCAATGTTCATTCTTTGCAGTACTGGCCGTGTGCGCCCTCGACATCGCGCGAGATCGCGGACGACTACATGACTGTCTCCATTTGGACGCTCGCGGACGAGTCTCATCCCGGATATCGCCATCGCGAATTCGCCTACGCCGTCACGGTAAGGGACAATAAAATCGATAACTGCTATCATTCAATAAAATCAATAATATGTAAATGCTCGATAATTGCAGCCGGACAAGAAGCAGCGAGCCGTTCAGCAGTTTTGTATCCAGGGGTGAGGCGAATTCTTAATTTTTCTCACTAGATAGGGTAAATGCTGAAAATGGGGCTGTGCCTCGAATTTACAAAAATGCTACAGTAGTACTATTATTGAGATTTGAGAGCTTGTCGAGATTATATCTTCTTAGCTGGTCGTCGTCCACAACACGCCCTCCGTCCACCAACGTCCTCCTAGCGGTGATAGGGAAGGTCCTCGAGCGACAGGCGTCCCTCCGAGAATTTGCGCCCGTCCTGGTGCACTGTCGGTGAGGAATAAATTACTGTCAGGGGAGTACATATGTTGTGGGTGGAGAAATACAGTCGGAATTGATCTGTTAGCCACAAGCCTGAAAACCAATATATTTACGAGAGGGTGAAACGTATTCTCCGTATCGTTTTTACATAAGATTTTCCGTTATCGAGAGCCTATGATTGTCTATCATCCTCTGGGTATTTTTTCGCTAAACCCATGGGAAATTAGAGATTTCTATAGGAGTGCTCCGATTTGCTCCAATATGTAAATATGTTCTCCTTCAGGAACGGTTCCTCCCAAACGGGCGTCTTCACTGCGTGCTGCTTGCTGATGGAGCGACTCAAGGCCGAGCGTCGCATCGACATCTTCCAGACGGCCCATTCCATTCGGGGACTCCGGCCCGGGACCTTTGCCTCCAAAGACGAGTACGCCTTCCTCTACGACGCCGTCGCCGAGTGCATCAGCAAGCATCGATGATTTAGCCTGGCACGCTGCCAAACTTAGAACCTCTAGTCCTCTCCCCCATGGCCCGGTGCCTCCTCCTCTTTTGTGTCTAATTCCCGGCCATAATATTTTCCCTAAATCAAACCAAATAATGTGCATAGTTACCGAGCCATTCATGCGCGCCGCCACCACAAATACTGTACGGGTTTTCATTTGCTTATCCACTTCCAATTTTTGCCCCCATTTTTTGTCTCGCAATTCTAGTCACAATTGGACGGTGTATGCTGATGATCTCAGGAATTCGCAGCCCTCAAATAATATTCTTGACATGTCCTCTTCAGCCCCTCGATGTTCAGGGGTTCCACTTGATTGTTTGCCACTCTTTCACTCGCTGCCCCCTTCCCTTCCCCCCCCCTTTCGAACGTGTCCCAGTCATCCGTGTCCTCGATACATAGTCCCCTTCTCTCTTGAACGAATGCCTCTTCTTGTCATAATTCACACCCTGCACTGATGAGCAGAAGAAGATAAACGGAACCAGATCTGAAATTGAAATAATTCCGAGAAACTTAACAGAATGGCCGCTGTTTCCTTCTATTTGAGGAGTTCAAAAGGCGTCGAAAATAACATTCCGATCGGTCTTTTCTCCATTAGACACTGGTATTACCCGGAGTCTAATGGAGAGAATGTTTGTGGACATGATTGTGAGGGCATGACCAATAGGCGAACATATTTTATGCACTGAGTGTTATATTCGTTGGACCCATGCTGAATGCGGGATGCGAAATGGCGAGGAATGTTGTTGAAGTTGTGACAGGAATGTAGTTGAGTGATCTACGCAGGGACTACGGTAAGGCTCCGGAGGCGGTAAAATCATTGGTAATCCTCCATCGGCGGGCACGTGCACACGAGGTTCCTGCAAGAAACACCATTTTTCGACGTCCGTACAATAGACAAGCGCCGTCGTGGTGTGGCGCACCAGGACGACGTTTCCTACAGAACGTACCTATCTCCAAATTGGTCGTCGACGCGTCCGACCGTCGGCCATTGCTTGTGATGGCACCACGGCTTCGGGTACGCCGCCATCTCTCTGAATCAAGGAATTTGAACTTTCCCGCCAAAATCAATCCCACCTCGGGTACGGTAGATCCCACTTTTCCGAGATGACGCGCGCTTGTGTGTGCGGGGCCATCTAAAATTCAGGAATTATTAAATAGACCCTGATTCAGGGAAAGGCGCCAAATTCAAACCTTGAGCGGATTGAGAGCACGATCGAGCTCGCCGCGCTCGATGGCCGAAATCTCGTCGCGGATGGCGAGCAGCGCATCGATCAATCGATCCATTTCACCCTGACGATGGCGGGATACTCGAAAGTTGGCATCGTGCCAAGTTGAACCTTGTCTTCGCTTTCCGTCGGCTCGATCATGAGGCAATCGTGCACGGGCCAAGACATCGTCGGAGAGTGGAACCTGGAAAAGAGTAGCAAAAATAGTGCCAGCGACGGGGATCGAACCGCCGACTCGTGGCGGGGTGCTCAAACCACTACGCCAGCGCACTCACCCGTAATCCATAAGGCGCTTGGCGATGTCGACGACTTCGACGCCGGCGCTCTTCTTGAAGGCCTTGCAATCTAGGATGAACTCGTGCGCAACGAGGCCCTGCTCATCTGAAATTTGATATTCGAATTTCCCGCCGATGATACCGTATACCTTTGTAAACGATGGGGTACGCCTTCTCGAGGCGCTTCGCCATGTAGTTGGCATTGAGAATGGCAATCTGCGACGCCTTCTTCAGTCCGGAGTGGCCCATCATGCGGATGTACGCCCAGGTGATTGGAAGAATACTGAAAATCGATAAATCAGCAAATCAATCAATAGATAATGGGGCCCAAATCTACCGTACCCAGCGGATCCATAGGGTGCAGCGGCAACGGCTCCCGATGCAATTCCATTCACGGGGACGACGGCGTGTCCAGGGAGGAAGGGGGCGAGGTGGGAGCGCCTATAAATTGAGGTTACGGTATCTCTGTCAATCGCGAAACTGACACACAATAAGCGAGGGTTGCGGTATCTTCAAATAGATCGCAAACTGACACTCCGATAGGTCCAACTCCCGGTCCTCCACCACCGTGCGGAATGCAGAAAGTCTTGTGCAGATTGAGATGCGACACGTCGCTACCGTAGTCTCCCGGGCGGCAGAGGCCGACCTAAAAGGGTGATTTGAATTTCCCGCTCAATTCAAATTTGAATTTCTCCGCCTGAGGTAAATTGGTACCTGTGCATTCATGTTGGCGCCGTCGAGGTACACCTGTCCGCCGCCCTCGTGGACGCGCGCGCAAACGTCCTGAACAAAGGCATGGTCGTGACCGGGATTGAACGTCGACTGTTAGGCCCATGACAGTGCCTCCCATAGGCCACTGGAAACGCACCTTGATGGTGGACTCGAAGACGCCGTGTGTCGAGGGATACGTCACCATGATGGCGGCGAGCTCCTTGGAGTACTTGTCGATCTGAAGGGGTCCAAGTCAGTAATATCGATTTTCTTTTGAAATTTTGACGAAAATAGAATTAGATGATTAAATCCACCTTGGCCGTGAGGTCCTTGTAGTCGATGTTTCCGTGGTGGTCGACGTCAACAGGGACGACCTGTAATTTCCCTAATCGAAATGTCACTTTTGAAATAGTTAAAACCGCGCGCTATCGGCGGACGACGCGCGATTGTATCGTTTCTTTTTTCTCACCTTCATGTTGGCCATTTGAGCGGAAGCCGGATTCGTGCCGTGCGCGGACGTCGGAATGAGGCAGATCTAAGATAGTTTAAATTATAATTATTGATTATTCAAGTAAATTACCTTCCGCTGCTCCTGTCCCTGGGCGATGAGGTAGTTGCGGATGGCGAGGAGACCCGCGTACTCGCCGTTGGCACCCGAATTGGGCTGGAGGGAGAACCTGAGAGGGAGAGAAGGGATGGAGGGTGAGGAAGTGGAAAAGATGAGTAGGAAGAGTGAAGATAGGAGAAGGGGGAAGAGGTAGGGACCAGAGCAGGAAAGGGGATGAGAAGACGGTGAGTTGGGGGGAACAGAGGGGTACGGTAAGAAAAGGATTTGTTGTCCTCACTTATCGTATCCCGTAATCTCGCACAGCCACCGCTCCAGATCCGCAAAGAGGCGCTGGTAGCCGCCGGCCTGCAAAAGAGCGGTGGTCGGGGATCGAACCGAAGAACATCGAGTCACGGGCGGAAGGCACTACCCACTGCGCGACCGCGAACTGCATACCTGTTCCGTCGGCGCGAACGGGTGCATGTTTCCGAACTGCGGCCACGTGATGGGCTGAAATACATACAATTTCGATTCGGCTTATTTTGCGATAGTATCGGTTCAGTTTTTTTTTAATTTTCAGTTTCCGAAAATTCTGAGTCAGTTTACGATTGAATAATACCATGAGCTCCGCGCTGGCATTCAGCTTCATCGTGCACGATCCGAGCGGAATCATCGAGTGCACGAGGGAGACGTCCTTGTTCTCCAGCCGCTTCATGTACCTGAGAGTTCAGTTTGCAATCGGTTGAAATCAGTTTGCGATAGCTTTTGTTTTTACCTCACGAGTTGCTGCTCGCTGTGGTAGCTGTTGAAGACGGGATGCTGCAGGAAGTACGATCTGTAAAAGGGTTACGGTAACATAAAATCATCCGAACAATCTGGGAAAATAAGGAAAAAATGCTTCAAATTACGTTTAGTATATTTGTAAGCATATTGAATTCGATTGGCTTAGAAGCAAGATTAACTGCTCACTTATCGCCAACTCCAACATTAGAACTCAGGTATTGTTTTGAGTGAAACACATTCGGAAAGTCGGAAAAAATTGGGCAAATGCCGATCGCCCCAAAATACCTGCGTGCATGGGGCGAATTGCCGATGAGGGGAGACGCCGTCTCGGGCAACTCGCGTTCGATCGCATCCGCAGCGATGGAACGACCCGTGAAGACGTACACGAGGTCCGCCACGTCTTCCACTTCCGCCGATTCGTCGAGGGAGACGCCAATGTCGCCGTCGGGATAGTACCTGGAAGGGGGTACTGTAACCTATTGATCTGAAGGATTACGGTATTCAGAGGATACGGTATTTTTGACTCGTGCTGGGGGTACGGTAGACCTCAAATTGATCTGCTTCTCCTCGGCGCGCTTCTTGAGTGCAGCAGCATCCGCAACGTGCACCTTCAGAGTATCGAAGAACTCCTTGTGCCGAATGTCAGCGCCGTCCGTGGCCTTGATTTCTGCAAGTATCATTTACTTTTTTCGATTATACTGCCACTGTATTTTCGCCTCCAAAGGTCAAGAGAATTGTTTGTGCGGTGATAAAAGTTATCTATACATTTCTTATGAAACGTACTTTGATTACCTCGGAAAGGAGAAATCAATACTATCATGAAATTCCAGAGACCCCAAAAATGTGAAAAATAAGGTAATAAGAAACTCACGCTGCGCGAGATACGCCGCCGACTTGTGGACGCGACGCGCGATCTCCGAGAGACTACAAGGGTACGGTATCCACCTGTTAAATAGGATCGGACGCTCTCACCGCGCAGGCCCGTGGTAGACGGCGTACATGGCTGCCATGTTCGCGAGGAGAGCCTGAAGTATATGCCGTAAAATTCGCGCATATTTAGTTTTTAAAAACGCAAAACTCGCGCATTTTTGTCTCAAAATTTTTGTCCATTTTTGAGCATTGAGCGCATGAAATTAGCTCATTTTTAAGTGAAATAAAACGTGAATTTCTCGCATTTTCTGCCAGAAAAGTAAAAATCAAGAGACCTGAGCCGTGCAGATATTGGACGTGGCCTTGTCTCTTCGAATGTGCTGCTCGCGTGTCTGCAGGGCGAGACGCAGCGCCCGATTGCCATTGGAGTCCCTTCAATTAATTTTTGGCACCGTGCCAAAAGAATACTTGGCAAAGTGCCAAAAGCCTACTTGGTAACTCCAATAATGCGTCCGGGCATCATGCGGGCGAGGCTGTTGCGGCCGTCGCGATTGGCTACAGACATGAAGCCGGCGTGCGGGCCGCCGTATCCGAGGGGAACGCCGAATCTGAAGAAGATCAAAGATCAAAGATCAGACTACAAAGATCAAAGATCAGACTACAAAATAGTTCAAACTGCAAACCTCTGGGCGGATCCGACGGCGACGTCAGCACCGAGATCTCCAGGAGAGCGCATAATCGTGAGGGAGAGCAGATCGCACACGAGAACCACGAGGGACTGCAACGGGTAGGTTAGAGATCAAAAATTATTTTTTAAATTAAAAAATAAATATATTGGAAATTTTTAAATTAAAAAATTCTCTACACTCCTCTAAAAGAGATGATACATCAAAGATCAAAGATCAGCTCTTACGCCATTGGCATGGACGGCCTTGATGGTCTCCTCGAGTGCCTCGATGGATCCTTCCGTATTGGGGTACTGAATAACGACGGCGGCAATCGACTTGTCCAATGCGGGGGCGGCGACGTCGAGGGAGCCGACGGAGATATCGAGGGGGCTGAATAAAGGAATCGATAGAGGATAGCGGAGAGATGTAGAGATAAATTGTCGAGAACCAAAACTCGGCCCGTTACCTTCCGAAGCTTGGTGCTCGACAATATAAACATAAGGAAACGCACGCGCATCGCGTATTGATCAGGTCGATATTCTGCGGGTGCAGCTTGGGATCGACGAGGACCTGTACAGATTTCTTCTTTCCATTCACTCCATCTCCCCTCCTCCTTTATTTCACCTCCTCTCAATCCATCTTTTCCTCTTCCCTCTCCTCTTCATCCTCCATCTCTCTCTGTCCTCCTCTATCCTCTTCTTCTCCCCCCCCTCCTCCTTTCCCTCTATATCCTCTCCCCTCTCACCCGGCTCCTCTTGGTAGCCCTGCAAGTCATGGCAACGGCTTCAGCGGCCGCTGTCGCCTCGTCGAGAAGCGAAGCATTCGTCGTCGGCAGACCTGCACGGTGCAATCGGTCGCGCTCCAGTCATAGACGCTTTTATCGGGAGTTCGATCCCTATTGTCTTCTGGTCTTTTGCTCGTCTCACCGGTCAGATCGGCGATCATGGTCTGGAAGTTGAGGAGGGACTCGAGGCGGCCCTGAGAAATCTCCGCCTGGTACGGCGTGTACTGCGAGATCCTGCAGCGAATTGGAGGATTACGGTATTTTCGAGAACCACAAGGGCTTCTGATTGTTTCTTGATCTACCGTGTCATCAAGATCAGATGAAGCACACTCATTGTCAGGCAGGACGAATCAGTAGGGGATTTCGGTGATATGTCTGCTCGGTAGTACGGTAGGTCAATTCGTACCAGCCAATATTTTGGAGGATATTGCGCTGGATGACGGCCGGCACGATGCAGTCGTAGTAGCCGATTCCAATGTACGAGCGCCAGACCTGAGTCAGTTTGCGATTCACTTGGATTCAGTTTGCGATTTCAGTCTACGGGGTTACCCTAATCCTACCTTGTTCATCTTGCTGATCTCGCGGAGCTCACGCAGCATGCGATGCTCATCCAGCG
Source organism: Levipalatum texanum (assembly GCA_014805385.1). Classification (NCBI taxonomy): domain Eukaryota; kingdom Metazoa; phylum Nematoda; class Chromadorea; order Rhabditida; family Diplogasteridae; genus Levipalatum; species Levipalatum texanum. Next base: position 8,361 of record JACMIG010000510.1, read on the forward strand.
GCGCGGGCAGATTCATTTCACCCTAAATCAGGGATTCAAGTATCATTAGATAGGGTACGGTAGCTTTGAGCATGTGGGGAATAATCAATACCTGCATGCGGATGTCCTTCGGGACGTTCGTGTTCGTCAGCTCGTCTAAGTTCTGAAGGAAGCCGAATTTTCCACCTTTTTTGAACCATAAAATAAATAACTATTGGTCGATAATAAAATTATTTAAATAACCTGAAAAATCAATAAATATCGGTCGATACCTTGAATCCGAGGTAGTCGAGCATCTGCTGCTTTTCGAGGCGACTGGGGCCAATGTGGCGGTCGGCAAAGGCATCGTTGGCGGCTCCGCGTCGGCCAACGGAGGAAACGGAGGATGCACGCGGAGCGAGAGCGAGCGACCTGGGATTTTGTTGTTTTTTTTACCAATTTTATTGGTTTTCAGGGTTAGTTTACGTACTACATAATTGAATATTAATAATTTTTAAATAAATTAATGTTTACCTCGCTCCTCCGCTGCGACACGCCACCGACCACAGCGCCCGCTGCATCCTGTAGGGGTTTTATTAAAGATTGAAAAAAAAGTTTCATTCTCGGTTTATCTCAGAACCGGTAGTGTCAGGGAATCAAATATACAAAGCTCAGTATGGGATTCTAATTCTCAACTATGCCAAATGCCCTCTGGTAATCGAGGGAGAGAGAACAGAGGGCCTATTGAATAACACGCGAAATCGTGGCTCTTCGGTTCCCGACAATACACGAATTGCTAATTAAAGGATAATGAAGTCAGGAATATTTGTGAAACAGAAAGCTTGGGCAATGGATAATTTCCCAGCGAAGAATCGGGGAGTGTCAAAGAAAAAGGAGGTGCGAGTGCACTTCGGCGCGCTATCTGTCACTCGAGACATTATTGAGCACTTTTGCCCACTCGCCTCTCGATTCGCATGACCATTCAGATGAATGACCGAGGATGCGCCCTCTGGCAGGACTGGCCGCCTCGGTCCTGGTGACCCCTCCAATACAGAACCGAATGTCCCCGAGATCAGAGTAGCATTTGGCCAATCTTTCCCAACCATCCCACAGAATGGACTTGTGGCGTTTAGCGAACGGTCGAGCATAAGTGCTTGTCATGGTCACTAGTATAAGTGCTTGTCATGGTCACCAAATCTGAAGCTAGAAGATCTTGGGGGATCTCTACAATCGCAAAGTTCGCGCGCGCTGTAACCGAAATGAAGAAAGAACAGTTTCACTTTCCTACTTTCCTCCAAATACGATCAGTCACCGGGTACTCTCACTGTATGAGGAAGTAGTCGTAGCACGTGCCATTCCTTCGCGCCTCTTTTACACTATATTCAGGAGTGAAGGAAATCCAGTGTGAGAAGACATCAAGGACTACTGTCCCGGCAACAGAAGCACAAGATTGAACACCCGCAATAAAGACGATCGATAACGGGGCAAGCACCTATTCAAGAACTTTACCGCCGCGGGAACTTCGCCGTGAGTGGCGTTATAAAATTCAACGGCTCATTCCCCCTCCCTTCAGCAGTCTGCGTCTCTCTGCCACCATGCTCTCTCGTTATCTACACGCGGTCGAATAAAGAAAGATAAGACGGACGCAACATCGGTGTTGCGAGCTCTTGGGTATCACCTTTTTCCATCTCTCCTTCTCTCGGTCTCCCTTACTTTGTCCCCGTCTCTCAAACCGATCACCCCACACAAATTTCTTGGAGCCCGCCAACCTCCCGATCAATTTGATGCAATCGACGCATGTCTTTCAAAGTTCAATTCGAGTGCGCGCTCTGGCGCGCTCATTCGGATGTGTAAGAACGGAAACGTCAAGAGCTTTTGCAGATCAATAAACAATTAGGAATTTATTACAGACTGAAATTAGACTGCAAACCATTAATGTACTATAAACCATTAACGTACCGTGAGTGACGTACTATTCGCATCATTTAGGTAAAATTACTCGGATTTTGGACGGTTCCAAGCATGAGGTTTTGTGGAATCTTCGTAAAACGCACAAAAGGGAAGGGAATCAGGCATACAATTATGAAAAGGAAATGATAATTCAATATATAAATACGATTCGAACTCCAAACCTCGCTAGATGGAAGAGGCGAGGAAGGGAGGCGAAGATGAGAAGAAATTAAACGACGGCCACTCGGGTCGACTACGACATTCAGACTATTGCAAAACATAGACAATCGCAGTCTACAATTGAGTAATGCAAATAGGAAAGAGGGTACAATTCAGTGCTACCTGAAAGGATCACAGAGAGTGAGAGCGACAGGGCTAACAGATCAAAAAGACATGACAGGGCTTGCAGATAATATAGGGTAGTATCCCAGAATATAAATCGAAGCGGCACCGGGAAGAAGTTGTGAGAAATTGTTCAGTTCGAGGCCTCGCCGTCCACCATCTCCTTCTCTTCCTCCTTCTGTTCATCCTCCTTCTTCTCTTCGTCATCCTTCTTCTCCTCCTCATCCTCCTTCTTCTTCTTCTTCTCTTCTTCCTCCTTTCCATCTTCCACTGACTCGGCACCCGATGGGGCATCTTATGCAATATATGGCGTGAAAAATGAAGGCAGAAAAACGATGCTCCAAGCCTCACGATTTTTAGCTATTCAAAAATCGAGAAATGCCGTAGGAATACAATATTCCCTCTGCAGTTCGACACGTGGACTCACCCGTCGTTTCTCCATCCGCAGATTCGACCTCGAGCTCGGATAGCTTCTTGGTCTCGGGCTCATCAGCCTCGACGTCGCCCTCCGCTCGTCGCTTCTTTCCCTTGCGCGAGTCATCATCATCAGTGCCCTGAAAAATAACGTCGATAGAAACAAATTAAAATTAATTCTAGATTTTTTTCGAGCATAGAAATAATATTTACCTGCGTGACCCTGACTCGTCGCTTCACATCTCCGAGAGCCGTGCGCAGCTGCTCGCCCATGTTTCCAGTGCCCTGAATTATTTTCAATCAATAAATATTTCACCAGAGCTCAGACGGTGACATCACAAAGACATACCCCGGACGTGGTGAGGAGGAAGATATGCGGAAGGCCTCCTTCGACCGCCGTTATCTTCGTGCGCCGCTCGTCAACCTAATAAAGGAAAAATTTGACAATAAACTAAATCGTCCACATTATTCCTAGATTAAGAATTAAATGAACGTATATAAATAACTGGGGGGGGGGGGGGGGGGGGGGGGGGGGGGCTGGGGGGGGGGGGGGGGGGGGGGGGGGGTGGGGGGGGGGGGGGGGGGGGGGGGGG
>JACMIG010000511.1:0-17880 GCA_014805385.1 Levipalatum texanum
ATTACATTCATTCAAGGCAAACTATTATTATTTCAGTAACCGTATCCATTCCGTCTCAGTCTACGGCGAAGCCAACGAGTCCTTCCCCATTTCCGGTAAGACCAAAATAAAAACAATCATAAAACTCAACTTCAGTCGGCGGAACCGGGAAGGCTTACGGCCTTCTCTCAGTGCCGAAGCAGTGTGTCGGAGGTAATGTATAATTTATTTCAGGTTTAATTACCCTAGGTTTAGTTAAATTGTGGGTAGTCCGTAGCAAAAATATCACGAGTTTCCATTACTATTTCACATGATGAGAAGTGCTATTTCCCACGGAAAGAATGGTCAAAATAGCTACAAAAATGACCAATTTTAACAGAAATCTATCCCCTCATTACTGTCCAAAAACAATTCCCATCCTCACCAATTCCACCCCTTACTCCCTCTCTTTAGCCCCGACTGCCTGCTGAACGAACAACGGCGGCTGTTCGTACCTCTGCCTTCCCTCCTCCGAGGGTGCCCACTGCGCCTGCCCCGACAACAAGAAGGGCCTCAAGGGATGCTAGAGGTTCCACCACGAAATATACCGTAATCTATCCACCCTTATTACTATCGTAATCCACTACACTCGTTTTCTGACCATACGATGATCTTTGATGACGTCACAATGATCTGTTTTTGTATAATGTTTCAGTGCCTGATGATTAGTCTAAGCCATCTATGATCCATTTATCGATTGATTCATAAATCGATCGTCCCAAAATTCCACTGCCTCTTCCGCCCTCTCCTTCCCCACTGATTGTCGAGTACTTCCGAAGCATCTCTCTCCGCACACCGTATTATTATTGTTTTTCGCCTCGTTTTTCTTCGTGCAATTCTTTGTGACTTTCGATGGATTATTTCGCTTTCTTTGAGCTCGAACTTCACGAAATGCAATTTTGTCTTGCATATTATGTAGCCTTCATGATTCTTTCATCGTTCGATGATTATATCTGCTGATAAACGAAAATTGCCATGAAGCGAGATATTGGTATGTATCATCATGGAAAACCAAAGAACGCGACTCTGTTTCAGAAATCCTCCATCCTAATCAGTGTGCAAACGTCGCTAATGCGAATCTCTTCTTTGGTCTTTCCAGATATCCTCACTCTCATAGATTTGTTCTGATTGATGGAATTTAACCCGAGTAACGAGAGCGGATGAAAATGCGGGAACACTCGGATGTGGGGCAGGATCGGTCGTATTGATTGAATGACGAGAAGGATCAGAATAGTGAAACATACCTTCGTGCCCCTGGTACGAATCAACACCTTTGAGTCAGCTACGGTATCAGCCATCGAGATCAGGTTAGATTATTCCAAGGACGGAAAGAGTTGTGTTTCTAGTACATGCCAAAATATTTGTGTTAAGGCTCAATATGATTCGAGATAAGCTTGTACTATAACACACTTTTGATGATCATAACAATCTGTTTTGTAGACCAGAATCTCGAAAAACTAAAGAATCGAAATGTTCTCAATTCGGATTCGAGACTCGCATTGCTAAGATGATTGAACGATTCAAGAGGTAATTTTTGAAGAGCAGACTGTCGTACACTCCACCTTTAATTATTTCGCAGCATTGATTTTGCGCTTCAATAAACGCTCTATTCGACACCGGCGATCGGACATTTGAGGGCGGGGAATATGGTATTAGGAGCCAGAAACTGGCAGATTGCCAAAAATACAGTTGGCACGTTGCCAAAGTGTACTCATCACTTTTCCAGGCAGTCGTTATCACGTGGGAGGGACTCAAGGGCAATGAGAAGCACGGCGAGAACACCTTCCAGGTACCAGTTGACTGAGTATCATATACAATTTGACTGCGTGGCTGAGTATCATGTTCCCAGCTTGTCATCGCTACTGACGGCATCGAATCCTACGTCTTCCTGCTGTACGCGCGCATCGGATGGGCGAAATCCAAGGGTACGGAATATTGGCTGCGTGCTTAGTATCATGGTATCATTTCAGGCCGCTTTGCCCAGGCTGCCTTTACGCACTTCGATGGCCGCTTCCAAGGCCTCATGCACAACGGCACTGACAAGATCCGGGATCTGGCTGAGTATCGTTTTCACGATATTGACTGCATGGCTGAGTATCATTTTCAGGCAATTGGTTGCGTGTATGGTTAGTGCATTTTTGCAGGATCACCAACGTTGATCAGGACGGAGTGTTCATCTTCCGCGTCTCGGGAACTTCCATTGAGGTTCGCTGAGTATCATAATAGAGCACTTTTGACTGCGTGGCTTCGACTGAGTATCATATGGGAATTGGTTGACTGCGTGGCTGAGTTTCATGACGTATCAGAAGCCGAACACGGGCGAGGAGTATGAATACGAGACCGATGGTGAAGGAGAATACGTCGATGACCACAAGGAAGCGGCGACCATGAGAAAGGGTGAAATATTTTTGGGTTTATAATTTTAAAAAATTCAATCAATAAGTCTGCCTAGCGCTTGTGTTTCACGACATCTGTTTCTATATCATTGTAGAATTGTAACTAATGGTTGTGTTGGAGTTACTGCATACCTCAAAAATAAATCCGACTGCCTCTGTATCTCCTAACTCTCATCGTTTCATGAAGAGATCCGGTTCCATGGTTAAAACGGCGCTACTCTCGTCGTCTCGCTTGAGAGACACTATGGAGAGAGTTTGGACGGCCGGGGACCTGCCATAATATTATGATTGATTAGGTCCGGTGTCGAGAGGGGGGTGAGAATGTAGAAACACCCTGATGAAGGGTCGTACCTGCCTGGTACGAATCAACACCTTTAAGTCAGGGTCTGGATCATGGGATACTATAGAGTATGGGATCGAGAGAGACCCGAGAGGGAAAAGAAAAAGACCAGTGCCAGCCTCCACCCATCACAACTTGGTCCAATCATATGTGACAAGGGCACGTCGTTGGGAGGAGGTGTGAAAAGAGCGGGAGATGACAGCTTGCACAGGGGACTAGAGTGGTGTGGGAGTTTTGAAAAGAAAATACGCTCACATTATCTATAAAGTAATCAGAGTGAAGAAAGCAAAGCGGCGAAACTCAATCAGATTCTTCACGCGACGAATGTAAGCTAAGAAAACAAATGTGATGTCTTCGGGATGATTATGGCACTGTCTGCAAAAAACGCGTATTACACTGAAATCCTAACTCAATTCACTAAATACCGTTTCAGACTGTCCTCCTAACCCGTACGGAGAGGGCGAGTGCCCATCCGACTGTCAGCTCCTCCACGACGATGACGGTTGCGCCCTCTGCGTGTGCGCGCGTGAGTTCGACGTTTATGCGTATTATCAAACGTCGCACGCACCCACACCACGTCGATGTTTCAGATCAGAACCACGAACGTCGTCGTCGCCCGCCGATGGAGGCAGTGGCTCCCCCACCAGAGACGAAGCAGTTCGATGACCAGACCACGAGGGCTCGAGTAGAGGAGGAAGTGGAGGAGACGATGGCAGCGGATGAAGGAGAGATTGACGGTTGGGATTTTTTTGCAGAGAAAAAAACCAAAAATATACAATTGTACAGACTGGTGAATTTTTGAGCGAAAAGACGGAACCTGTAAAGGTTTTCTCTCAGCAGTTTGAATTTAGGAGCGCAGTGTTTATTTCCCGGGCTATTGTCTCACATTAAAAAAATAAATATTTTGCATAAAAAATCACTGAAACTTAACTTCATTCATCAGACTTATTTAGAAAAGAGATGAATATTTCGTCGGTGGATATTTACAACTGTTCCATTTCACATGCAGAAATCGTTACTTCTCCTCCCGCGACAGCCGCAGCCCATCTCGACCACTACGCTGAACAGTGCTCTTTCTGCCACAAAGACGCCAATTGCCAGGTGCAGAAAAATAAAATATAGCATTGACTCACCACTTTAAACTAAACTTATTTTGATAAAAATCACTTCATTAAATATAACTTACTTCAATAAAAGAAAAATTCCAGGGAAAATGCTGCGCGTGCCGCTACGACCACTTCGGCAACGGACTGGAGTGCCTAAAGAGAGGTGCGTTTGGTTTGTTTCAAAATAAAAAACAATGAGGAATTGTTTTAGAAATGGATATAATCCAATTACGTGGCTATGAAACGTACTTATTTCTATCAAAAATTCCACAACCGTTTCAAGGGGGTGGTTTTTGTTCCACGAAAAGTTATGAGTACTAGAAACTTACAGTGTGTTATATTTTCATTTAGGATATCCCCAGCGAATCTCCGGACGCTTCCACGGAACAATAAATGGACAGGAGAGTGAGGAAACGGATCTGCACACCTTCATCACGACCAATGGTATCTTTCGAATTGATTTTGAACACATATTTTTGCCGGACCGCTTTTGCCGCACTGAGGGAAATTATTCGTTTAATTTATGGTTGCAACCAAATTCGTCGGTTTAACAATTGAAGCATTGCTCAACGATTATCGCGTTAGTTTGAAACACACTCACATGATGCATTTTACCATCCGAATTGACGAGTATTCCACATTTGCAGACGGCAAAGCCTACACGGCGATCTCCAACATCCGCGGACACCTCGGACAGTCGTTCCTTCTCCTCCAACCCATCGGATCGGTCATGGGGTGGCTATTCGCGGAGGTATTCCGTTAACCGTACGAAAATCTCTTGAATTCAGTTCCTAACAATCTGTGGCTGACAGATTTTATGAACTGAAAAATGAAAAGAGCAATTTGAGATGTTTCTTTACAGACGACGACTCCTCAATCGAAGAATGGCTTCGACCTGACCGGTGGCCTCTTCAACCGCACCTCCACAGTACACTTTGATGATCGGTGAGTGGAGCAGATTTTAATGCTATTTTCACCGAGATCCGGTCGATCATCAGACCCTGAACAAGTGTTATTAGTGTAGATTGAAACATAATTGACGCCAAATGTAAAATATTGGATATGACATGACAATATTAAAAATGTCATACCCAAATTAATAAACTATTTCTCGGTGTTCAGTTACTCGGTGACGATCGAGCAGACCTTCTCTGGCCGCGACATCTACCACTACTTCAAGGCGCTCGTTGCCATCAATGGAAACCTGCCCGAACTGGCGGAGGGAACGCTAATCGGCTTTGCCGACCACGAAACCGAGTATCGGAGGGAGCGAGCGGGTGAGGGGTTTTATATTCCGCGAATTCAAACCGGAAAATAAACTAGCGTGGCACATTTTGGTCAGCTTTTTATTGCGAAATTCTTGCAATCTTAACAATGCATGAAACTGTTGAATATATTTCTACATTGCATCCATTCAAGTGGCAAAACTTTTTTTCGGAAGGAAAACAAGTGATAAATTGAACTAACTTGTAATAGTATGTAAAATTTCATCCTCAGGTGTCGTTCGGGCCTACACACTGGTTACGGTAACTGTCGCGGAGCCGAACAAGAGGGAACGGTCGATGAGGATGATCGTCGACGACACCATCACGTACAGAGAATGCACGCACGCTGAGGTATTTCATTGTTATCAAATCGCGATCACAATCTAAGGTTGATAGAATAATATGAATTTGTCAGGACTTTATCGTTTCATGTCAATTTTGTATAGACACCATGTCCCAAGAGTGTATTGAATGAATTGCGCCCAAAAATCGATTAGAGCCATTTTGAAACATAAAATATTTCAGCCTGGAAGCAATCCAGACTCCGTGAAAATCCGCGTGGAACAAGATCAAGTTACGTATGACGCCGAGGACAAGATCGTTCGGTCAGTTCATAAATCAAAGATCAGAGATCATCCTCCCGCATCGTCAGGTATGCGTCCAAGAACGTCGTCGATGCCCTGCCCCGTCGGGCAGGCGTAGCGGGAGTCGAGTCACTGACTCGCAGACAGGTATCGCATACTGACTTCGAGTGCCTGACCTACCGTACCCCGCTGCTTTGCTTCGGCGCCTATTGCAACCCCCGCTTTCAGCACGGCGAGACCCAATTCCAACCGGATACTCCCGTTCCTGCTCCGACGCATCCGAGTGGAGGGGTTCGTTTTCCGCGCCGCAATTGGCTATGCCGTAATTGGCTCTTTACCATCTATTTTTTTGCTTTATTTGGAAAAGCTTATGCATTGAAACTCTCCCTGGCATGCCTTCACGTCCCATTAGCTGCATCCTCAATCCTTGTGCGGCTACCGCGTTGAATGCTTCATTTGGTGACAATGACCAAAAAGCACATCAAGTTGTAGCCTTAGATTCCATATCGATCCAAAATTATAAAACACAAGTATAGGACCACATCAGTAGTCCATATATTCGGGAAACATCTTCACCCTCAGGACCCGTGTGCCGAGGGCGCCCACCGCTGCACACTCCCCAACATGTTCTGCCGTGCCGCCGACTCCAAGTATCGCTGCGAGTGCGAGCACGGATTCACGGCCAAGAAGGACACCGCCAGTCCCATTGGATGGAGCTGTGCAGGTCGGTGGAGGAGCTTGCAAATAGTTCATCATCAGACTTCTTCATAAGTTTTCAGGAAATGTGGCCTCAATTTATAGGAGATTTCAGTTATAAACGTACTTCAGAGCGTTTCACTAAATATATGTGGACGATCCGGCTGATCATTTCAACCATAATCGAAATTCAAGAAACACGAAAATTTCTTGAAATGTTCATTTTGAGAAATAACAAGAAGTACGATCAGCATGATCGAAATTGATGCAACCTTTTGAATGCAGCGAAACATAGACAAATCAGAAGTTTTAGCAAACAACCATTTTAAAGTATGAATCAGATACATTGAATTCCAAAGATACCGAAAGATTTGTCTTTGTTGGCCTGCATTTTCCAAATCAAAATGCCCAGACCTGGACGAATGTGCTCGCGGAGACCACGACTGTGACGCATACGCCGTGTGCATCAATACGCCTGGCTCGTTTTCGTGCGAATGCCGAGCCGGATTTGAGGGCGACGGATTCCGATGCTTCCGTAAATGAGTCAATTCTTTAGAGTGCGCGCTAACCAACTTTTATCCCCTGCTACATTCCCCAGTCAAACATTTTGAGTTCTTATATGATTTGCTATTAACGCGCGTGCTAACTCATAACGGCTCAATTCGTACTGCCGAAATGTGTCTTCAAAACATTTTGAGCTACTTTACAATTTTACACAAGTCGTTTGCGGTCGCACAATACGCACTAATCCACATAGGAAATCTAGATCAGTTTCAAAATTCCATAATGTTCGAACTATCCAAACCTCCTCAGTAGGGTTGGGTCTGCAAAGCTGATGAATGCCGGAATTCCCCAGCACGGAGGACGCGCGTGCGGCTCCTACATCTGCAGTCCTCACGCCGAGTGCATGCCAAGTCCCGATGGAGGGGTAAGGACCCATGAAAAAATGTAATGAACTGAATAGGGTGGATTTTCTCATCTTTATCTAACCGTTTTTGTAATGTGTAGAAAAGCAATTGGAATGATTTTAGTGCATTTTGTAAATATATGTAGAAACGAAAAATTGCATCTCTAGAAGTATGTTTCACTGGTGTGAAATACACTGTGAAAATTAGTATCAATAATTACACACTTATGAAGTTGGAAAAAAACAAATTTATAACACGAATTCCATCTGTGAATTGACTTTTTCAAACTCCTCCTGGCACAGCCAGCCCAAACTGCTTGCAGGCCGGGTCTTGTAGGTGGATCATAATGGCCCTGACACGAGTAAAACAATTCAATATTGAAATTGGTCAAAAGTCTCCCTGTGTCGGTTAAACAAATCAACGAAATATTTGATTTATGGTAAATGCCTGCCTTCCGGCACATTTTCTAGTCTACGGTAGAAGGCTGCCTGATAATCCAAACACGATAAAAATAGTGTAGTTTTGAACGGGTTACACGATAAAAATATAGATATGCCTTGATCATGAATCTCCTTTGAGTGGCAGGCATTTTTTCGATGAGCCAAATATTTTCTGATCACCTTTTTCAAGATAGCAAATTCTGTACCCCAAATAGCGGCGCGTTTTATTGACACATATGCACCCACAGATATCAGAGGAGACTTTTGACCAATTTCAATATTGCATTTTTTTACTCGTGTCAGGGCCATTATAATCCACATACAAGACCCGGCCTGCACGCAGTTTGGGCTGGCTGTGCCAGGAGGAGTTTGAAAAAGTCGATTCACAGATGGAATTCGTGATAAATCGTCGCTCCTTCACAGGTTCCCGTTTCCAAGTAAATGATGAGATGTATCGCGGTGTCTACCTCCAGCCCATAGGAGGCCGCGACGACTTCATAATCTGCTACATTTGCATGCAAGCGCAGAGGAATCGGCATAGATGGATAGCAGTGAGTCCTGGAAAACGGTACTGCGGGAAAATATACGATCACTTAGATATTCAGCCGGGCCACGAGCACATGGACATCACGAATCAAAATTAACCACGATGCACATGATAGGACTGTAGTTTTCGGAGGTTAAAATTTGATGCATATTTTTGCGTCAAATGCAGACCGTCAAAAACGGCTCAAGATTATAGAAAATTATTTGTTTGCAGAAAAACACTTAGTGATCTTCGCCGTGTCGCTTTCATACTATACGATTATTCGGGGTTCAGACTTTAATTTTACGCAGATTGTAGACGTACAGGTGAAGCATTGTGTGCTGGAATAAACGTTTCGGACTGTACGCTCATCGCCCTGCTAACTCTCTCCACTGTTTTCTCATTGTCTGGCGGTTAGAGAGAGAACAGTGGAGAGAGATCGCTAGGCGATGAGCGTACTGTCCGGAACGTTTATTCCGCCGACAATACATGTGGACAGTAATCTCACACATTCAACTTGAGCGCCTGTCAATGCCTGGAATCGATGACGGTATGCATTGCCACTACCTCATCGACCATGAAGAATCAGCAATATTCGCAATCCACATGATATCGAACAGGTAATTGCAAACTTATCGCTCTAAGAGACTCTTTGACACAGCGACGTGAATCTTCACAAATGGAAGCTTACGGCGGATGGGCACGTTATTGACCATCGGATTTTGACGCGTTTAGATGCGCTTATTTCGTCTCACAATCAGATGCATGGTTTCGATCGCGGTCCGTGAACGCAGAAGTAGTCATATAACACACGCTTCTCTCAGGATTTTCTACAGATTCCAGCCTATGCTTCTTCTTCAGGTCCTCTCTAGTCAAAGTTGATAAAAGAACATTCGAAGTCACCTCAGTGGGTCATGAATCGAGTACACTCTGTGTGAGTTTGCAGCCACGGAAGTTTCGAATGTTTTGTATTGCAGTACTTTTACGGAGATCTTGTTCCAAGCTTCGCCACAGGAACGGGGCCTCGTCTGTACTCCATTAGAAGAACTGGAGATCTCCAGCAGCTTCGCTACTTCGAAGATGATCACTTCAGCGATGTCATTGCCGAGAGCCATATCTGTGGGAATATTCTTATGGCGAGCCTTCCGAAAGATGCAGATCCTCAAGTTTACTCCATTTATAATTTTAACAAGTGGAAATGGATAGATAATTGTTGCGGACGCGGTCTGGAGTCCGGAAACCGCTCTGATAATAGGTTATGTTGGCTTTTATTACTCCGGTAACCTCCTCGGCGCAGCTTTGACGGAGTGGAGAATCGCGGAGGTTTGCAAGATTTCATTCCGCTCAACGTAGAAGCTCATAGTCAGTATCGATTTACTTTTCCAGGTCCCTCCCCTTCGTTCTATTGCACTTGAGGCGGTCACCATGGCACTTCCACTGAAGCTAAGGTTTGTGAACGTTTGATTGTTAAAAGATAAAAGTATTCAGAATATCCGCAACTGAGGCCCACTGCAACTCGGGTATCGCCCTTCTTCGGCACATCTTCCGCGATTCGAATTCACCCGATATTTATTCACTCATGTGACCGAGGATTTCAAGTTCTGTGAAGAGAAACTGTGTTGTAACATGGGCAAGATTGCTGATTCAACCATGTGCTGTTTGTTGACACAGCTCGTGCTCCACGAGCTGTCCCGTAATCGCTGCAATGAAGATAAGGCGGGGTAACGACTCGAAGCTGCAAGGGTGAAACGATAAACAAGCAACAAGATCAGCATCGATTGTTTATGGTGTGCCTAACATGGACGTATATGCAAAAACAAAGCGAAAACAAGCACCTCAAAAATGATGAGCTTCATCAAGACCCTCACACCTCGTCTCGATGGCAACTCGAAGATGAGCCAACTCGTGGTCTCATAGCCCTTCATGACCCCGCTTGCAGAAGTGGAGATGCGATTCTCTTTGAGATCATCAACCTCGTCATCCAGCGCAACCCGCAATGTCTTTCAAATACAGAGTCTGAGCGGAGAGTCGACTACCGCACCCAGAAGGAATCCACGAGGTCGGACGAGACAGGGCTCTGCTCGGGAAGGAAGAGACTTCTTGCAGCTATTATACAACGATGAGAGGAATCGCGAGCTATATTCATCACTCGACTCCATCGAGAACGTCTTCATTAACAACGCCCATGAATACAGACAGATACGAGCACATTTCACTGCTCGTGGCCTTATCCGCACTCGGTGAGTCGCTAGTATGATAACACTATAACCAAACAAGCCGTTAAATGGCATCACTGCCATGTGTTTATGACTTTGCTTTCTCTTAAGCTTGGGCTGCGACGCCTTGTGATAGTGATGGGGAATATGGTGTTATCAAAACCATTCGTCTTGAGCGAGTCGGCACCGAATGGGGACTTGTACGCGTGGCCTATCGTATTTTCTGATTTTAAAAGTTGCAGAGATGGAAGACCACCTGCTCGCACACGAAACTCTCGAACGATTGATGTTTTGTGAGATAACATTTTTTGATTTCCTGAATTCTTTTTGGTTTCCTTCCAGTACAATATGTTTTTCAGGTCCTTCACGTTCAGCGGAGCACGTGAAGGAATGTGTTGAGCAGAGGCGAAGACAAGTGGATGAAAACAAGGCTGATGTTCCGGGCCTGCAGTGTATTCCTGGTTATTCTTTTGCATAAACTCAAATCCAAAGGGTTCTTGGTAAGAACTTCTTAAAGAAGGTCTGGCAGCCACTTCTTGGCAAAATGCCAATCTTAATGGAGTGCATTTCTCCAGCAGTCGACGAATGGAAATGAGACATTTCGATACGTCGATGTCTGGACAAATACACTCCATTAAGATTGGCATTTTGCCAAGAAGTGGCTGCCAGACCATCTTTATCGTTACAAGTGCATTCCATCTTTTCAGTTTATTCTTTTCGGTTGTTCGATTTTCCACTCCTTTTTATCTTATTGGAGTGGACTGTGAAGTTCAACAAAAAGCACCTGTCGACACGCCTCTGGTTCAAATCACGAACTCGCAAAGAACTTAACAACTACTAAATTGATCTCTAAATAGCAATGCACTGAAAATTTTTCTTTGAGACATGTATAACCTTTTGCATAAGACCGAAGTTATTACGATAAGCTGCGGCTGAACTCCAAATCGATATTCAATGGCGCGCTTCACTGGTGGAATCCAAATGCTAAAAGAATCAGCGCCTACACAACAGAAATATTATTTGAACAATCGTTACTCCGCCTTAGGTACCCTCAACCTAAAACACATGAAGCATCACGATCTCCGTCTCGAACCCCTAGGAGGCCGCAACGACTTCATTCTCTGTGGCGTTACAATGCTCAGTGATGATGGGGGGTGGACATACATGGATCGCGGTCAGTTCATTAGATTATTCAGATAGCTTACAGGCGATCACTCAGGTATTCAGCCGTGCCACGAGCACCTGGACATCGCGATTTGAAATTGATCACCATGTAAAACGAGGGACGGCTGTTTTTGGAGGTCTGAATTTGCATATTTCAAGATAATAATGCTATACTTTACTCGTTTGCAGAAAAACACTTAGTAATCTTCAATAAAGTCTCTCCATTCTACACGCGTATTCTGGGCTCCGACTGCAATTTTACGCAGATTTCTAATGTAGAGGTTGGAATTTTAATTCGTCCCTCTGCCCAAAAAAGAAAAATCGACTGTCTTTCGTCAAATGTTTTTTTAACTTACTTCAGCACCATAATTTACCTGGAATCGATGACTATCGGGATTGTTGCTATCCAATATTCGACTATGAAGAATCGTCGCTATTCGCAATGAACTATGCTATAAACAGGTATTTACGAACTTAATGATTAAATACACTTTTCTACGTAGGCCTGGTGTAAATCTTCACAAGTGGAAGCTCACAGAGCATGGAAACGTAATAGACCACATCATGACACGTATAGAGACAGTGCCTCATCTAAATTATTACCACTCCGGTTCGTGAGAGCAGCATGCGTTATGCAGTTCAAGTTACTCTCAGGATTTGCGACTGATTCCAGCTTATGCTTCTTGTTCAGCAGATATTCTGTCAAAGTGGACACGAACACCTTTAATTTCTCTTCAATTCCTAATGCATTGGGCAGGTACAATGTGAGTTTGAAGCGGAAAAATGGATAAAAAGGATAGAAAAATGGATAAAAAGGATAACTCGAAGATTCAATAGCCTTGAATCTTCGAGTTTACCTATGCAATTCGTCCAGAGTAAGCTTGTGCCGTGCTTCACCGCAAGAACGGAGCCTCGTCCTTTCTCCTTTATAAACGGAGATGTCCTTCAACTTCGCAACTTCGAAGACGATCGCTTCGGCGATATAATTGACGAGCGTCAATTCGCTGCGAATATTCCAAAAGCGAATCTTACTTATGCAGGAGTTTAACATATACATTCAGCAAATAAATAGACCGGAATTAAGGACATTGTCTGGAGTTCGGAAACCGATTCGATAGTCATTGCTGTTTTCTTTCGGTACTTCAATAACCGTCACAACGCGGCGCTGATGGAGTGGAGAATAGCAGCGGTTAGCAAGATTTCATTCTGATACACGAAGAAGCGGGTATCTGTAGCGATTTATGTTGTTATCCAGGTCCCTTCGCTTCGGGCCATTGCACTTGAAGCAATCACAATGGTACTACCACTGAAGCTGAGGTTTTTTACTTTGGGCATCTAGATGCTCTCAATATTCAGGATATCCGCAACAAAAGCGCACTGCAACTCAGGACTCGCCCTTATTCGGCACATCTCTGGCGACTCTAAATCTCTCTGATAGATATTGGCTAATGAGCACTACGTTGTTTGATGATAAATCATTGTTGCAAGTGCGTTAGGAGATTGCTCCTAATAAAAATACATCCATTATTCTATTAGGTTGATCAGAAAGTTTCCGGTATTGCATCCTTGTTTGTATCTCAAGAACCTCTTTAGCTGTCTTGGCCATCTCTAGGGGATAGATAGAGGGGCACTACTGCCTACAATGACCGTATCGATTAAGCACCCTCCCTGTTGCTCTTGATCTGAGAGCGGAAATGCCGAACATCAGCGTTTTTGACAACCTCGGAAATTCGGATAACATCTTGGAATTTTTTCTACAACGCCAGAAGGCCCGGGAGATTTACAAGTTCCTGACTACTGTGTACCCTGGCCCTGCCCCCACATGTTCCGCTATGTCCGACTGGATCAAGTAAAGCCATATGTTTTATAGGGTCGTCGGCGTAATGCAGCTATCTTGGCTCTTCCAGTGCATTGATTCGGATGCCAACAAATACCAGTGTAGTGGGATATCCAATCAGAGGGTATCACCGTAACAATCAAGGGCTAACTCAAACATTTACAAAAAATCAAGGCTGTGCTCCTCTAGAAATGAGAGGTACAGGCAAAAGTGTTCTTCCATCGCAATACCTCCCGATTGCCTTCTGCGCGGAAAATCACACCGGGCTGGTTAATTTTTTCCAAATTGTCCTACCCTACTCATTGTACTCTCCAGGCCTTGCCCCATTTGGAAACTGGTTGGCCCTCCTCATTCATTACCATCTCTTGGATTAAAAATTAAAATTCGCGACGAGGTCAAATCTGACCTTGATGACTGCTTCGCCTTCTATCTCAATAGATTGGTGCTATACCAATAATGTCAATGGGCAATACCACTAGGCTTCGAATCGCGTCCCTCGAAAATAATTAAATACAAAACAATCGTGATGAAATAACCGGAAACTTTCTGATCAACCTGATATGACATACATAGTAGATGACCATGAGCCAAATCGCTTTGACTGCGGCGTTATCTCATCTTGTATGAGCTGTCAATGTGAATCCGTAGCTACTCCCGAATATCGGCATCGATTGCAGTGGTGTCTTTCATATTCAATCTTATCATAGAGATTTATACCGCTATGCTCGTGAACGCATACTTTTTCCTGACCGCGGAAGATTCAGTCGAGAAGAATTTTTAGTGATGTCCCTCCTAAGTTACAATAACTTTACAGACACAGCCAAAAACTGCCACCCCGCACAGCCATAGTGTCTCCGACTTACAACAAGGTATTCCGCGTTATATTTTAATGTATTTGGTCGAGGAAGCGAAACACTTTTTCCTCTTAGTTCCGCCATACCGCGAGGAACTTTACTCCTACACTCTCAACAATGTCCGTGGTTCCAGAAACGATCACGTCTCACAGTTCGTGGGCTTTATCTGCAGTCGATGAACCATAATGGGCGCTCCTCCACCTCCGGTTCCAAGGATAGGCGTCACCCTCACGTACATATTTGCCAGGTTGCACAAGCGTGATTGTCCATACGCTGTGAAAACGAAGAGAGGATGGCGTTATCAGAGCCACCCTCATCGTGTGAGTCAACATCGATTCTCGTTTTCCCGTCTGTCGCTTTCCACGTATTCCTATTTTCATGTTGTTTGGTTCATTCGTGCTGTGGACAATTCAAAAGTTGTCCCGTATTTGTTCCTCATTTCATTGATAGAGACGTCTGGTTTTCATTAGCGCGACGCGTTTCAGACTTCATCGTTATACTCCAGAGGCAAATCGCCGCCCGCTTAAACAACACGACAATTATGTGCATGTATTGTACCCGGAGTGTGTCGTAAAGCGTAGTGCCGTCAGGGCACAATTTTGTTTCGTGCTCGCGCTTTTGTGCATATTGTTGAGTCATCCCACCAAGTGCGCCAACGTCGGAAGGATTGAATCTGTCGGTTTGCATGTTTGTGCCGGGCGATTGTCAGGCAAGTTCTGTAGTGGAACCGAATGTACACGACCATGAGTGAGTGGGACGTGGTCCATATTCAGAGTGTGTGACCACGCAAACACCACGAGATGGCAATTATATCACCTTCTTTTTCGTCGTATTCCTTAATGTGCAGTGGAGTGTTGTCGTCTTCACTCGTTCAGCTGCGCCACGAGGAGTTAGCATGATCTATCTCGTTTTCCCGTCTGCCGTATTCCACTTATTCTTATTTTCACGTTCTTTGGTCAATTCGTGCTGTGGACAATTCAAAAATTGTCCGCGATTTGACGCTTTTGAGATGGCCGATGACTCCACAAGATGCGACATTGGCGAAAAGCTCCTAAGTAAGTGGTATTCATCATTAATGTTTTGGTTTTTCTAACTGCTGGTATTTTTCCAGGTCCAGTTCGATCAGCGGACCACGTAAAACATTGTGTGGAGCAGAGGCAAAGGGAACTGGATGAGAAAATGGGAGATATTCGAGTCCAGCAGTGCATTCCAGGTGTCCACTTTATTATCATGAACTGTTAGATACTTAGAGTCTACGTGTGTCATTGCACAAGATTGTGAAGGTCGGCAAAAAAGCCTTACTGAATACTGCTCCCGTTCCAGTTTCATCAAAATGTCGCTCACTGTCAGACAGTATTACGTATCCCGTAAATGTTTTCTTTTTTTCTGTTTCACTCAAAACATGCAGAGTTTGCTTCAACTCATTGAAACATATAATTGTGGCTTATCGACCAATCATCGCAGGTTCCCGCGTTCAAATTGATGAAGAGTTGAAAAAGGTCAATATCCATCCCCTCGGAGGACGCGACGACTTCATCATCTGCTACATTAACGCATTTCTTAATTTGGGGCCGCATAACTGGATAGCGGTGAGTGTGTGAAATTGTCCAGGTAGAACAGATACAATGATTCAGGTATTCAGTCGTGCCACGAGTACGTGGACATCTTTATACAAAGTTAATTATGATGTAAAGCTAGGACCAGCCGTTTTTGGAGGTCTGAATTTGACGCATATCTTTAGATTAAAATGCCACATATTTCGTTTACAGAAAAACACTTAGTAATAATCAAAAACGACTTCCCATTCTATACGCGTATTCTGGGTTCCGACCGTCATTTTACGCAGATTTCCTGTGTAGAGGTACGAATTGAACATCGTCGAAACAACACATTTTTACCAGGAGAAGTCACTGCCTGGAATCGATGAAGATTGTGACCGTTGCTATACCGTACTCGACTATGAAGAATTGGAACTGTACGCAATATACGTTAAAACATGGAGGTAGTACGTGCGAACTTTCGGTTTTAAGACACTCTTCGACGTAGCCCCCGTGCGGAACTTCACAAGTGGAAGATCGCGGAGGATGGGAACGTTGTCGAGCATCGCTTCTTGGCGAGTTTAGATTTGATGCATCGTCATGATGGATATTACTTTTGTGGTGAGTACAGTAGTAGTGCCATACCGTGAAAGCTCTGCTCAGGACTTGCAACTGATTCCTACTTACATTTCATGATCGATACTCTTGTTAAAGTGGACAAGGGAACCTATCAAGTCACATCAGTTTCCTGGGACCAGCACAACGTGAGTTTGAAGCGACGACATAGGACTATTTGGCGCATTGTTGAAGTTTCGAATATTTATCATTCGCAGTTCTGGCGCGGATGCAATGTTGCGTGCTTCACGTCAAAGAAGGGGCCTCGTCCTTTCTCGTTTATAAACGAAGACATCCTCCAACTTCGCAACTTCGAAGACGATAAGTTCGGCGGTGTCATTGCCGAGCGCAAAATCTCTGCGAATATTCCTAAAGCGAAGCTTCTGGATGCAAATCTTCATGTTTACACCATTCATACGTAAAAGAAGTAAATCCTAGATCAACCTTGCGAGCGTTGTCTGGAGTCCGGAGACCGCGTCGATAATCTGCCGCATGAGCTCCACGATACAAACAAAGAATGGGAAACAGTACGAAGAATCGGTTCTGGTGGCGTGGAGGAAGGACGAGAATACGGAGGTAGTCGTTTAAGACAAAATATTATCAGCGATCCAAACTTGTCTTATTTTTACAGCAATAGTCTCAAGCTGTCAGGCGGAATAATCGTTCCGGACTGTTCGCTCATCGCCCTGCGATTTGTCTCCACTGTTCTCTCGTTTCTCTAACCGCCAGAGAAACGAGAGAACAGTGGAGAGAGATCGCTGGGCGATGAGAGTACAGTCCGGAACGATGTTTCCGCCCACAATACTTTCCCAGATACCCCCCCTTCGGACGATTGTGCTTGAAGCAATCACACTGACTCTTCCACTGAAGCTGAGGTTTTCGAAATTAGAAATGTTTTTGCAATCATTCAATTTTTAGAATATCCGCAACTAAAGCCCACTGCAACTCAGGTCTCGCCCTCATGAGACATATCTTCGCCGAATCAAAGTCGTCCGAGATTCCAGCACTACTGTGAACACTGACTGAACCGTTGTTAAAGTGATGTAAACATTTGTTGTTACATTTCAGATTGTTTCGAATATAATTTTTAGATGTCCCGCCTGATATTTCGATGCGATGTTTCACATTAGCAACAATTCAATCCTTTGAAATACGGTATTATCATGCTGCGAGGCAACTGCTAAAACTAGACAATCGCTTTCTAAATAATCGAGAGAGAGTAGATTGACAACCCATTTTCTCAGGCCAAACGGAGATTTCGAGTCCACTGTGCGCATAGGCGGGGCGGCCGGGGGGGGGGGGGGGGGGGGGGGGGGGCGGGGGGTGGGGGGGGGGGGGGGGGGTGGGGGGGGGGGGGGGGGGGGGGGGGGGGGTTGG
>JACMIG010000511.1:17886-30849 GCA_014805385.1 Levipalatum texanum
TATTGACAACCCATTTTCTGAGGCCCAAAGGTTATTTCTCGTCCACTGTGCCCATACCCCCCCCCCCCCCGTGAAATATTCTCGCACCCATCTCATCCCTTCCCCGCCTGTTATCAAATTGTTCTGATCTCGGTCTCTGTCACTGTGGGAATACAGTCGACGCACAAAACGCCCACGTATTCATCCTATTGTCATAGTATCACAATGCAATTACATATTGTGGAAGGCGTGGCCTTTCCTGTCATAAAAGCGTCAGAATAGCATGAGCTACGCGCGCGCAATGCTAACATTCCCCTGCTCCAAACTTGCGAACCCAATTACGGTGATGCCTTTATTTACAGTTGCCATTGTGCAACTTCAAACTTGCTTGTCAGTGGCGGGGTCTGGGTCGGGGTACGACACAATAGCTACGGATACGTCGCACAGTTCGTGGCTTTATCTGCAGTCGATGAGACATAATGGACGCCCCCCAACTTCCGGTTCCAAGCATAGGCGTCTCTGTCACGTATTTGTCACGCTGCATTCCCGTGGGTGTCCACCCCGACCGCTTGCGATAGAGGACGGTGATATCAGTGCACACACCCTCGTCTGAGCCAACATTGATTCGCGACTTCCTCTCTGTCGCTTTCCACGCAACGCAAGCACAGATATATTCCAATGTTAGCGTTCTTTGATCCCAGTCCTATTCGTGCCCCGGAAACTTCGTCGAATGTTGTCCATGTCGAAGCATTGCAGATGACCGATGAATCGATATCAGGAGGCATCTGCGAAAGTTTGTTGTGTAAGTGACATAAACCATATTTTTTGATACCTATCTGCTTGCATTTTAGATGCTTGAAAAAATATTTTTCAGGTCCACATCGATCGGCGGAACATGTAAACCAATGTCTTGCGCAGAAAATGTATGGCGCAGTAGTGGACGAGAAAAATGAGGAGCTTCAGGGCCTTCAGTGCATTCCCGGTGCGTAGCTTATTCTTAACGAAGGACTGGGAAGAACTTCTTGACAAATTGCCAGTCTTAATGGGAGTGCATTTCTTCATACGTCGACGTATGGAAATGCTACAATTCGATACGTCGATGTCTGGAGAACTCTCATTAAGACTGGCAATTTGCCAAAAAGTTCTTCCCAATCCTTCTTTAAGGGTATTTTGAAACTGAAATCCTGCTTATTACCAAAAACCACAATTATAAAAGAAATTTAGAAGATAAAATAATGTAACTTGTTACTATTATTTCTATAGAAAAATGTTACTATTATTTCTATAGAAACTTGATTTTGCACAACGCTCTTATTGTTGCAAATCACAGGTTCCCGCGTCCTACTTGACGACGGGTTGGAACGTGTTCTCATCCTGCCCCTCGGAGCCCGCGACGACTTCATCATCTTCTCCTTTAACGCGTATCAGAATTCGGAATCGCATACGTGGATAGCGGTTTTGCGGGAAATAACTCAGATAGAAGGTAGATATCCATTCAGGTCTTCAGCCGAGCCACGGGTACGTGGACATCGCGACACAAAATTAATCACTTCATAGGGGGACCAGCCGTGTTCGGAGGTATACAATTTCACACAATTTAGAAATATTTTTTGAAAATTTTATTTGCAGAAAAGCACTTAGTGAACTTCCAGTGCATCACACCATTCTATACGCGTATTCTGGGCTCCGACTCTAATTTTACGCAGATTTCCAGAGTAGAGGTACGAATTAATAGAGATTCCACAGACTCACGCCAAAAGTTGGAACCTCAGCACCGGAAGTTATCTGGAATCGAGCTATCTGAAGACGAGCCCTATCGTCTCTTATCCATCTTCGACTATGAGGAGATGGCATTATTCGCAACTCACTTTAATCCGGAGACAAATAGGCCCGGCGCGGATCTTCACACGTGGAAGTTAACGGAGGATGGAAACGTTATAGATCATCGCTTCTTGGCGCGTTTAAATACGATGAGTATATCAGATTATTACGAATACGGTCCGTGACATCAGC
This sequence comes from Levipalatum texanum, assembly GCA_014805385.1. Taxonomy (NCBI): domain Eukaryota; kingdom Metazoa; phylum Nematoda; class Chromadorea; order Rhabditida; family Diplogasteridae; genus Levipalatum; species Levipalatum texanum. The sequence goes on from JACMIG010000511.1 coordinate 19,879, forward strand.
AACAATTATCAAACCAATTAACCGTCACACAGGTTTTGCCACCGATTCCAGCTTATACTTCGTGGATTGGGACCAGGAGCACAAAGTGGACAAGGCAACCTTTCAAGTAGCATCAGTTCCCAGTCGATTACCCACGCACATTGTGAGTTTGAAGTGTCTAAATACTGGTTCCAACCTCAAATCTTCCGCGCGCACACTGACGTTAGCGGTTTCTGCCAGCGAATTCAACATTGGGAACGCACCGAGTTTTTTTTAAAGCCGTGCCCAAGCGAAGTCAAAGTCCTCCAACTTTTCAGTTCACAGGCAGAAAGCGCTAACGACAGTCTGCGCGCGGAACGATTTATTTTCGGCGTTCCAAAGCCTTCTAATTGTAAATAATAATAAAAATCCGCCTCGAATATCTCAGCTCCCTAAAGGTAATACAAGTTCTGTGGTGCAAACCAATAGAAAATGTGAATGCAATCGCTCATGCAGAAAGTTAAGCATCTTGGTCTTGCAGCCCGAATTCGAAGTTTTTACACTCTGCTTCACATCTAGGACGGGTCCTCGTCGTTGCTTGTTCATTAAGGATAATTTTCTACAACTTTTCAACTTCGAAGATGATCACTTCGGCCACGTCTTAGCCGAGCGTCAGCTAAATGTGAATCAAAAACAGTTAAAGTATCCCTGCCACCAAATTTTTCGTTGCTAAACGGGCAGTGGGGGATGGGTTCTATAGATCCTCCTCTATTGATCGTACTAAAAGATTTTCAAAAATGAAGTTTTCATTGAGAGAGATCGACGTTCAAGGTCAGCCGCCGATCACGACTTCACCCCGCGGCGGCATCCCACACTTCGAACGTCCGAGATCTCCGTGAAAATGATTTTCAAACTTTTTCTGTTTGCCCGATCAATAGAAGAGGCTCTAAAGAACCGACTGTCCATTTTGTAACGAAAAAGACGGGTGGCAGGGACCCTTTAATGTGAATGGCATTCAAAACCCGTTTGTTTGTGCGGAATATTAAAAAATGTTCGATTCACACATTCAACAGGGAGTCAATTTCTAGGTTCATCTTGAATTCATTGCCTGGAGTCCGGAGACCTTGTCGCTAATCGCAGCATTCCGCCCCCATTTAGACAACTATCGCAAAGTAACGCTGGCGGAGTGGAGAATCGCGGAGGTTTGCCAGATACCTTATTGATCAAGATAGAATTTCGCCTCGAAAACGATTTGCATTCGCAGGTCCCTCCTCTTCGAGCCATTGCTCTTGAAGCTATCTCAATGGCTCTTCCACTGAAGCTGAGGTTTTTTTTGAAGTTATTTTTCGAGGATCCAAATGTTCAGAATATCCGCGACCGAAGCCCACTGCAACTCCGGTCTCGATCTTCTTCGGCACATCTTCGGCGACTCTCGACTTCTTCGATAGACATTTTGTGAAAGGGGTTTTGGGTTGTGTGATGATAAATCATTGTTGATACACAAATCCCAATTAAACATGTTCAACTTGATTTTCGACTTGAAATAAACACCAGGGTCTTTGTTTGTGCACTGGCGTGTGTGGAATACCAGAGCACATTCATTGGTTCGAAATTGCGACGGGTACGGTTCGCTGACAATAGCAACAACATTGATATAACAATTTACATATTCCACAAGCGTCTGCACATTAATCTATATCTACAACCGTAAAATAGCACCTCGTAAAAATCACACCCCCTACACACGACGCACCACACTCAGGGAACGCCAAACAGCTTGTCACTTCCCTTCTCCCATCTTTCCCTTGTTCTAAAGCTTTTAATTTGTGCGCTTTATCGTTAACTTTTACTTATCCCCTTGTTAAATCAATTGAATTGCTAAATTTGTTGATTCTGCAAACATCTCGCCTAGTCCCCGTGCCTATAAATAGGGGCCGCAAGCTCCGCCCACTTTGAGGGGGACACGAAATCGCAAAAAAGTGGTTTTTCTCGAAAAACATCGAAACTACTGCACCAAAAAGGTCGATCAAGTAGGTCAAATTGTAGCCCTTGAAATTCTACACAAAACGCAGATCGATCGAAGTTCAAACAAACACGATATTCAAGGTTTTGAACGCGAGGAAAGAGAACAACTTCATCGCACACCAGAAATTCTCGGTACAAATCGAGGTGGGGCTAATTCCACAGGCTTCGGTGCATGTTTGATCGATCTAGAATCTGTTTCTAAAACATAAATCTAACTCCTCTCCAAATTTGAGCTCGAACCATTGCGTCATTGCGATGTTTTTTGGGTTTTAGTGAAGGGTAGTCATTTCCGCCCGCGAGCGGGCCGCAACGCACCCAATGGCCGCGTCGGCTAACCTTTTGGCACCTCTCCCCTCACGCGACGCTGGCTAGTTTTCGACTCATATCTCGGCAATGCAATGAGATATCGAGAAACGGAAAAAGGTATGATCAATGCCAAGCCCAGGGCTAAACGTGGAGTCTATTTCCGGTCATTTTGGTGAAATTTTGCGAATCACGTTGCGGTCCCTAGCCATAATATTCGCGCTCCTTTTCGCTTCGAAAACGAAAGTCGTCTTGCAATTTCGCAAGGATGACGTGCTCATCATGTGTTGAAGTTTGTTTCTTTGAACCTGCTTAACGGCCGCGAGTGATAGCGAAGGGATGATTGTGCTATCTGCTTGTGTGCCTTTCGTGTTGTACGAGTCATCATCAAATGGCGCTTTCTAGTCGGTCGCACTATCTTTGTTGAGATTGTTATAATTTCGGACCGATCTTTGGACTATCCCGAATCATTGATGCGATGCATCATTCGCGGACTTTATTGCAGATGGCGGATGATTCGATCAATGGCGACTGCGGAGTACGAGTATTTTGTAAGTAATACCCTCCGTCACCGCTGTCGAACCTTCCTTCCATTTGCAATTATTTCTAGGTCCGCGACGATCGGCAGCGCATTTGAAACAATGCGTTGAGGAGCGAGGAGACGTGGGTGATGAGAGTTGTATCCGGAGTCTGGAGTGCATGCCTGGTATCCAGTCCACTACATTTATTTATCGTTATATGGGTCAGGGTGTCAAACGTTCGACACCGACAGCGCTCGTCTCACTCCCCTCGGGGGCCGCGACGACTTCGTCATCTGCCATATCGATTTTTGGACTGCAGAGGAAAGGAGACGATGGATCGCTGTGAGGGCCCCGAGGGAGCGTCCCAAAATATCGGCCATACATTTAGGTATTCAGCCGAGCCACAAGCACGTGGACATCACGTTATGAAATAGATTTCGATGTCCCAAGCGGGACGGCCGTTTTTGGAGGTACTATTTTGTTCTTACATAACTAGCGGGAATATGCGGAATCGTCTAGGTCAAGGTCCCTGGGCCTCAAAGTGGCCGGATCCTATAGAATTTCGAAGCGTCTTACGACAGACTGACGGAGACTCAGACAGACGTAGCTGTTGTCAATAGTAGGGAATGAAACATTAGAGATGTTTATTCTTGCAGAACAACACTTGGTTATCTTTGGCCCCAGCGATACCCCAGCAGGCGAGGCATTCTATATGGTTATTCGGGGCTCCGACAAAAATTTCACGCAGATTTCTGACGTCCAGGTACAAGGTTGATTTTTTTATGCACGGCTGACAATGAGTTACATTACTCTATTCCAAACTTCAGCACCTTTCTTTATCTGGAATTGGTGGAATTGATCGATACAGTGCACTGGACGATTGCCTCTTCCTATTCGACCATGTAAAATCGGTGTTAATTGTAGCACATTTCGAATATGAAAGGTATTTGACAAAATCTACATCCAAGATATATTGTCCAGTTCTACCTACCCCTCTGGTGGGGATCTTCACCAATGGAAGCTTATGGAAGATGGAAGCGTAATTGACCATCGGCTACTTGGGCGCATAGGAGCACTTCGGAATGATAACGACGCAGGTCAGCAAGATCGATATCTTAAAGAAGGACAGGCAGCAACTTTGTGGTTGGATGTAGAATGACGTAGACAAGGTAGTAAAATGTAAATTTATGAAATCCGAAAGAAAGTTCTTGTACGCGGTACGAACAGCGCGCGGAGCGGGGCATACAGTATGCGCTCAGTTTGCGAATCCCAACCTTGTCTGCCTCAGTTTACCCGTAGATCAAAGTTGCTGCCGGTCCTTCTTTAAAGAAGGAGTAGGGGCAACTTTACTGATTACTGTCATTATGGAAATCCAGACCAGACACAGGCCAAAGTGCAACCAGACACAGACCAAAAGTGCATTTGCCACAATTGCCCCAGACTTGGCAAGGTGTCAAAAAGTTGCTCCTACTCCTTCTTTAAAAAGGGATTGACCGGAAATTCTTGACATGAAGCCACTAAATGCAGGATTTGCCACTGACACCATCCTCTTCTTCTTGCGTACTCCCGATTTCATCAAAGTTGACACAGCAACATTTGAACACACTTCGGGAGATCTCACAGACGAAGAAACCGTGCGTTCGTAGTTTAATGGCCAAGGAATGAAAGATTGTCGACGAAATGCACCATACGAACTGCGCGCTGGTCGCAGCCCTCGCTAAACGCAGTAAGATTGATGATATCGCACACGGGCAAGCGATAAATTAAAATACAACTATGTACACTTCATTAGTGTGAGCGGTTATTGTCGATTCACACGCTACATGGGTCGTGAATCATGCCAAGGTTGCGATTGCACCAATCTTACTACGTTTAGCGAGGAGGGTGACCAGCGTACAGTCCGTATGGTTAATTCCGTCGACAATATTTAGGGACCGCAACGTGATTCGCAAAACTTCGCCCGAATTGCTCGAAATTAGGCTCATCGTTTAGCCATGGGCTTGACAATGATCATACTTTTACCGTTTCTCGATATGTCATTGCATTGGCGAGATATGCCTCGAAAACTAGCGCGCATCGATTGTGATGAGGGGGGCCAAAAGGCGGGCCGCAACGCAGCCGCAAAGCGGCCAATTGGGCGCGTCGCATTCGGAAATGAGTTCGTTTCACGCGATTCAAAATGGCACCTCGTGGACTGCACCAAATTTGTCGATCAAAGGCTCATTTTGACGTCCTTTAAATTCTCTACAAGGAGCAAACTGGGCGAGTATGCTCCGAAGCTCGTTGAATTAGCCCCACCTCGAAAACTGGAGGAGACCGAAAATGATAAGTTCTTTCTGATCAATATTGCGCTATTATAATGTGCTCTGTTCGAATTTGCCCAGTTTCTAATCGATGTACATAGAATTTAATAAGCTCCACAATGAGAAAAAAATTTAAAAAGAAAATAAATTTGATCGACTCATTTGGTGCAGTATTCGCGGTGCCACTTCGATCGGACCGTTTTTCGGCCATTTCATGTCCCCCCCCTTAAGTGGGCGGAGCTTGCGGCCCCTAACAATACTATTCTCATTCCTTGCAGCCCGATCATACTTCCACCCTAATTCCCTGCTTCACCGCTTCCACGGGTCCCCGTCTAATGGCGATTAACACTTGTGATACCCTACAGCTTCGCAACTTCGAAAGAGATCATTTTGGCGCTGTTATCGCAAAACGGCAACTCTTCCCCAGGAGTGCGCAAGAACAGGTTTACTCGAATTTTGCACTGAAAGTGTGAAAACTTTGAGGCCTTCATGAATGAGGTTATCTGGATGCCGGAGACCGCTTCGATAATGGCCACTTATTGCTTACGACCTTCCCTTCACTACGGCGCCGGAGATGTGGGTCTCACGGAGTGGAGAATCGCGGTGAGCAAGATTATTGTAAGGTACACGGAGCAAAATAATTCATACTCTAGCGTGGGATCCTGTTGCTACTGAAACAGCTTTGAGCGCCGCTTCAGAGCCTAACAGACAATACAATCGCGGTAAATTATGAGCTGAATTTTCCCTCGCTAGCTTGAAAATACTCCGGGTGCTTACGAAACTCGTGTTGAACAACAGTAATCTGTAACGATTTATATGCATTCTCAGGTCCCTCCTCTTCGGACCATTGCACTTGACGCAATCACGATGGCACTTCCACTGGACCTAAGGTTTTTGGGATTTCCGAATTTGCAATGTTTCAGTATTCAGAATATCCGCGACTGAAGCCCATTGCAACTCAGGTCTCGCCCTCGTGCGACATATCTTCGCAGAATCAAAGTCGTCCGTGATGCCAACACTGCTGTGAACACTGGAGCGTTTCAAAGTGGTGTGATGATAAAAAATGTTTATTGTTACTTATCATATTGTTTCAAATCTAAGAGATGACCGTCTGATATTTCGATGTGAAGTTTCACATGAGCAACTATTCAGTGTTTTGAAATACCTTATTCTCATGCTGCGAGGCAACATGTTAAAATTGGACAATCGCTTTCTAATCGAGATGGAGTCGACTGACAACCCATTTTTGTCCGGTCAAGCGGAGATTTCGAGTCCACTGTGCGCATAGGCCCGTTGTGAAATATTCTCGCACCCATCTCATCCCTTCCCCACCTGTTATCAAATTGTTCTGATCTCGGTCTCTGTCACTGTGTGAATACAGTCGACGCACAATACGCACAAGTATTAATTATATTGTCATCGTATCACTACGCAATTACGTATTACGTGGAAGGCGTGGCCTGAACTGAGTCTTTGGACTCCATGCAGAAAAGGCCGACTCCTCGTCCACCTCTCTTTTTTAATTTATTTTTCCCGGGCTAGATGGACTCCATGCAGAAAGTAGCGACTCCTGAGCCATCTCCCCCTCCTCCTTCTCCCCCTCTCCCCTCCCCTCTCTTGGACTTTTAACACTGGCCTCCTCCCTCACATTGCACCCTTCACATCCCCTTTTCCCTCCCGTCGTCCTGCTCCACACCTTCCATTTCCCCTTGGATACCGCTCGTACAGGTCGTGGTACCATGTAAGCTTTCTTGGCATGAAAATACAACCTCCCCCCTTCCTTAATCCGAAGGAAGAGTTCCCTTCCGATAGATTGCAGCCGAAATGGCGCGGTGAAATAGTGCTGCCGGCTGACATGGGTACACCTGACACCACTTTGTAGGGCCCTGATTTGAAAAGGTCGATCTTGACAAGCCATCTTGAAATTGCTGTTCCCTATCGTGTGTGAATATGCCACCTCTTCCAAAATTCGTGTGACGAGTTCCATTTTGATCTTTGTGTTGCATAATAAATGTATGTGGGAAAGATGGCAGCTGTATGGGCCCGGATTGAAATTGTCGATTCTCTACTTCTCCTCTCCCAGCACGCTCTCTCACCCTTCCCTCCACCCACAGCACGCGGGGACACTTGCAATGGTTTGAAATTGCACCTCTTCATCTGTAATCCTCCTTCTCCTCCACGCTCTCACTCTCGCACCCTCGTATTGACTGGGCCAGGGGGTACCTTCCACTGTCTCTCATTCTCCCCCACCCCCTCACCCGAGACCCCCTCTCTCTCACTCTCTCGAGGAAGCGAAACACTTCTTCCTCTTAGTTCCACCATACCGCACAGGAACTTTACTCCTACATTGCCAACAATGTCAGTGGATCCAGAAACGATTATGTCAAGGGTTGGCAAAGGTAGAACAGAAAGGTTGGCAACCCTTGCCGTCTACCTTTCCGATGGAGAAAGGTAGCCGTCTACCTTTGCCAACCCTAATCATGTCTCTGTCGGCACGCGGCCGCTCCCCCACATCCGGTTCCAAGGATAGGCGTCACCCTCACGTATTTGCAAGGTTGCACCACCCTGATTCACCTCTCCGCATGCTTGAAATAACGAAGAGAGGATGGCGCTATCAGAGCCACCCTCATCGTTTGAGTCAACATTGATTCGCCCTTTCCCTTCGATCGCTTTCCAAGGAAACACTCTGATATTCCTATTTTTGCGTTGTTTGGTCCCGGCCGTAATCTTGGACTGGATCACGACTACAGTTGTCTAATTCAAGAGGAAGAGTCTTCCTTTCGTCTCCAGACAGGAGACAGCGAATTTAAGAGTTGAATTCGAGGCGAAGCGAATTCAACTCTTGAATTCGCTTCGTTTCGAAATCAACTCTTGAATTCGTTTCTTCCCGAATTCACGCTCTTGAATTCGAAGGGGTCTCAGTCTGCTCTCATCCTCGAATTTCCTAGATTCGCCCTCTTCCCCAGTGTGCTTCTTTCATACCAATCACATCGTTTTTTCTCACGTATTTATTGCCGACCACCCAAAACCAGCACATTTCCAAACCCGATAAAAAGCAAACGACAAGCAGATCGCGCTCGAAATCTACAGCTTCTTTCCCCATTTCATGATCACCATTTCATGATCAGCACGACTTGACGCATTTCAGATGACCGATGACTCGACAAGATGCGAGATTGGCGAAAAGCTACTGAGTAAGAGGCATTCGTCATTGTTTTTCAATTATCTAACTGCTTGGATTTTTTCAGGCCCAATTCGATCAGCGGACCACGTAAAACTTTGCATGGGGCAGAGGCAAAGGGAACCGGATGCGAAAATGGGAGATATTCGAGTTCAGCAGTGCATTCCAGGTGTCCAGTTTCTTATCATGAATTGTTAGATACTTAGAGTCTACGAGTGTCATTGCACAAGATTATGAAGTTCTGCAAAATACGATCTCTCCCCACTGTTTTCACGTTTCTCTAAGAGAGAAGTGGAGAGAGATCGAAGGGCTCTGAGCGTATTGTCCGGAACGTTCATTCCGTCGGCAATAATTAAGGCCAATCGGTCAATCTTCGCAGGTTCGCTCGTCCAAATGGACGATGGATGGAGACGTCCAATCATCCATCCCCTCGGAGCCCGCGACGACTTCATCCTCTGCTACATTAAAGCGTCGAAGAATTGGTATCCCCACAAATGGATAGCGGTGAGTGTGTGAATTTGTTCAGAAAGAACAGAGACAATCATTCAGGTATTCAGCCGAGCCACGAGTACATGGACATCTCTATACAAAGTTAATTATGATTTAAAGCTAGGAAAAGCCGTTTTTGGAGGTTTGAATTTAACACATTATTTTCGATTAAAATGCTTAATGTTTCGTTTACAGAAAAAACACTTAGTCATCTTCAATGAAGAATTCCCATTCTATACGCGTATTCTGGGTTCCGACCGTCATTTTACGCAGATTACCAGCGTAGAGGTACGAATTATACAGAACGTCGTCGTTACAACACATATTCGAACCGGAGAAGTCACTGCCTGGACTCGATGTCGATTGTGACCGTTGCTATACCATAATCGACCATAAAGAATTAGATTTATTCGCAATCTACGTTAAAACGTGGAGGTACGTGCGAACTTTCGGTTTTAAGAAACTCTTCGACGCAGCCGCCGTGCGGAACTGCACAAGTGGGAGATCATGGAGGATGGGAACGTTGCCGACCATCGCTTCTTGGCGCCTTTAGATTTGGGGAGTCGTCATGACGGATATTACTTTCTTGGTAAGTGAGTTCAGTAGTTGTGCCATACCGTGAAAGCTCTGCTCAGGACTTGCAACTGAATCCTGCCTATATTTCATGATCGATAGTCTTGTTAAAGTGGACAAGAGAACCTATCAAGTCACATCAGACTATAGGAACCAGCGCAATGTGAGTTTGGAACAACCAAATATATAAAGAGTATAATTTGGCGCATCGTTGAAGCTTCGAATATTTATCATTCGCAGTTCGGGCGCAATGTTGCGTGCTTCACGTCAAAGAAGGGGCCTCGTCCTTTCTCGTTTATAAGCGGAGATCTCCTTCAACTTCGCAATTTCGAAGACGATGACTTCGGTGATGTCATCGCCAAACGCAAAATCGCTGCGAATCTTCCTCAAGCGAAGCTTCCGAATGCAAATCTTCATGTTTACACCATTCATACATAAGAAGAAGTAATTCCTAGATCGACATTCGTGGCGTTGTATGGAGTCCGGAGACCGCGTCGATAATTTGCCGCATGAGCTCCACGATTGAATCAAGAAAAAAGAACGGGAAACAATACGAAGAATCGGTTCTGGTGGCGTGGAGGAAGGACGAGAATACGGAGGTATTCTTGTAAGGCAAAATGTTATCAGCGAGCCAAACTCTTCTTATTTTCACTGCTATAGTCTCTAGCTTGTCAGACGACGAGTGATGGAGAAATAATTTTTTTTTTCAGTGGAGAGACAACAGTTTTGACAGAATGCAAATTTAGAAACGTCTGAATCGTTTTTAGTAAGAAGTAATCATCTCTTACTTTCCCAGGTGCTCCCCCTTAGGACGATTGCGCTTGATGCAATCACACTGACTCTACCACTGAAGCTGAGGTTTTTGAAATTTGCCTTTTTTTACAATCATTCAATTTTTAGAATATCCGCAACTAAAGCCCACTGCAACTCAGGCTTCGCCCTCGTGCGACATATCGTCGCCGAATCAAAGTCGTCCGAGATTCCAGCACTGCTGTGAACACTGACTGGAGCGTTTCAAAATGGTGTGATGATAAATGATTATTGTTACTTATCAGATTGTTTCTAATCTAACAATAAGAGATGACCCGCCTGATATTTCGATGCGATATTTCTCATGAGCAGCAATTCAATGTTTTGAAATACATTATTATCATGCTGCGAGGCAACGTCGATTGACAACCCATTTTCTCAGGCCAAACGGAAATTTCGAGTCCACTGTGCTCATAGGCCCATTGAGAAATCTTCTCGCACCTATCTCATCCCTTCCTCGCCTGGTGGGGTCAGACCACCCTTTTTGCCTGAGGGCATGACGCAAATCTGAGACGGCGGAGGGAGGCCAATCGATTTTCGCTCTGGCAACGTCGCTGACCCTTTCTCTATAGAACTTGGGAAGGTGGACCAAATGATTCCGGACCTTTTGCATTCATCCTAGCTCGTCTAGAGAAATCGAATGAGCAGTGGATTGACCCGTTTTGGTCATGTTCAAGGGAAGTTACGAAGTTTCACGTGACCAAGACCCTCAAGGTGGGATGAGCCGGGATCTAGAACTTTTGGCGGGCTATGAACTTGACAGACTGATAGAGTAGACCCTAGCCGACAATCCCACATGGTTTAGAAA
>JACMIG010000512.1:5854-26029 GCA_014805385.1 Levipalatum texanum
CAATAAGGTTTATTGCCCCCCCCCCGGTTGCCCCCCCCCCCCCTGCCCCCTGTGGTGGGGTTCGAGAGCGTCACCCCCTTTAGATCGCTTCTATCCACCCCCAGCCGTTCTTTTCATTTCGCGCACCTCGGCTTGGCTCACTTGTGCTATCTTCCCATATTATTCAGATTATTCGGTCGTTCGCCTATTCCGAAAATTTGCATGCTTATTAATGCAAAAGGAGAGAAAAGCAAGAGGTTTGCTCTCGGCGGGGATGGAACCCGCGACCCTCTGCATCAATATTTGACCAACTCAAAGATGTTTTTCGCAAAACAGGTATCGTTTAATTTTTATTTTGTGACTAAATAGTGCCGGGACGCACCACGTACAAAATAAAGCGTAAGTTTTGTTTAGGCTCTGTTACGCATGCATGCTTGTTTTGGCGAAAAACCGCAGCTAAAATTAAATAAGAGCAAAGTAAGAATTGCTGAACTTGGGAAAGCCTGTTCGAGACCTACCGTACCCCTCACGATGCTTGAGATCACCCAAGATGTCTACCATAAATATTTGGTCCCCGTCCGTCGACCCCCTGTTCACACCTATTTCGAACGTTTCAGAATTTCCGTCTTAACGCAATAATAGTGGAACCCCGTCAACGAACGCTGGCTCATTTCAGAATCGCAAGCCGGCGTCGGAGCGCACGAAATTGCACGAATTCGTTCCCGAGATCTTTGCTGGCATGACATCGTCCGTCCTCACAGATCTCATCCTCTTCCCCGCCGAAACGGTGCTGCATCGGCTGTATGTACAAGGTTAAAATTTATATTTAAAGTTACTATGTTTAGCACCGGCCTGCTAATCGCAATAATGCCGCTCCGGAATATAATTTCGGCATGAAAAATTACTACAGCGCCGGGCGGAATCTAAACCTTCATTAATTTTTTTTGTTGAAAAATGGCGAAAATTGTGTCCAAAACACGGTAGAGTTCGGCAAAAATGAACCTTCCCGTAAAACAATTTCCTATCCCAACCGGAGAATATTTTCTCTGCTCACAGGCACGCGCACTCTGATCGATGACATGGACTCGGGCATCATGGCCATTTCGATGAAGGGCAAGTACGACGGATTCTTCGACTGCGCTAAGTCCATCGTATCCAAGGTAGGACCAGTGAATAAAAGGGTATTACCGTTAGTTACCGATAGGAATAAACCCCCGCCAAAAATGAGCGAAAATGATGAAAAACCGCCCGCTGAAATTAAATATCGTCGTAAACTCACCGCCGAAGGCGGAAAATCATTCTAAGTCCACCGACGAAAAAAGCACGCGGTATGTACCCTTTTATTCACTGGGTAGGACGGTACTGCACCGCGTCCGAGCGACGCATCGAGGTTCCTCTTCCACTTCATCATCGAGTATTCCAGGAAGGCGTCTGGGCGCTGTACGCAGGCGTGGGGGCTGTGATCCTCGATTGGGGACTCCAGGTTAGGTCTCGACTGGAAAACAGCTTGAAATGGGGCTCAATACAGTACGCCCTGCACCAATTCGTGCGAGCCTGCTTCAATTGGGGCCGGGAAGCTCTCGTACGAAGGCAGATCGGAGACGGACACCACCCACCAGTGCCGTCTGCACCACAACTTAACAACGGTTTGTTTTTCATATTTATTTTTTTGGCAATTTGCCAAGTTTCAGTCGGTGGCCGCGATCCATTCGCGCAGCCGTCGATCTCGCCGATAGCGTCACCACGGAGAAACGTCACCGAGGTGCGTTTCTTTCTCTGCTATCCAGATCCAGAAGGGTGCCGCGACGCTTGGGCGCCGCGTTGCGGTCGTAGGTAAAATCGACACCGCAAATGATCAGATGCAGTCACCACCTCGGGCACCCGGAGACTATCCGACGTTCGGGGAGCTCTCCTCGAGCGATCCACTGGCTCAGTTTGCCGCGAGCAGTGGGAAGCCCTTGCAGCCTCTGACCATGAGGGTAGATGATCCCCTCTTCTCCCAGCTCAATTACGATAGACGACTCTGAATCGATAGATCGATTTTTAGAATATCAATAAGAAAATTTCAATATTTTGCTTATTTAGCAGACGCATACGCATCTTTGATGATCTGATTGTGAGTAAAACACTTCTTTCGGCATAACATGTACTCTAGTCATGATATTTTTCGCGCGAGAACTTGTAGAATCTAGATCCTAGCAGGTAGTGTATTTTCGTTCTTTGTTCGGGTGGCTAATCAGATAACATGCGTATTTTGTCAAACACTAGGTGTGTGCCCGTTTATTTTACTCGAAGCTGAAGCATCGTAGGTGCTTGCTGCCATAAAGGATTTGACTCGGTATTTTTACTTGTTTTTCCTTTAGAACGGTTCTTCGACCGTTGGAATATCGAACTTATCATTCACTGGATCGTGATCAGTAATTCATTGTATGAATTTATTTTCCGCATTTTCAGGACAACCTTTGCATTCTTTCTCGAAAGCTAACGACGCGCTCGTCTGCTCAAGATGTCGGACTGGGGTGAGATCATTGTTTAGCGATTTTAATCTCGCATGTGTTTCTATTAGGGTCATTTCAGAGTAATAAAGAAATCTTATAAATTGCCAACTGAATGGAGTTTGTTTATTTTCTTTATTCGAATATAAATTCACGAATGAAAATTTTCAGATGATGACGAATTCGTACCCGGATCGGAGGGAATGGCTCCTCCGCCCGTCGTCGAAGATGTTCCTCACACGGCGCATGTATGTTTTTTTACACTTGCACCTGTGTCTTTGGTATTGTTATGGACCATAACTTACGGTACATAAATTTTATTCTGCCGTTTCCAGGTGCCTGCCCCGCAACCATCGAAGAAGGTTAAGCCCAAGTACATGCAGGATAAGCCCAAGGTAGTCGATAAATATCGCTTGAGATCTATCTTCGCTCTTTATCAGGCCTTCAACATAGAGGACCTCGGTCGGGAACTGACGCCAAAGGAACGGGAAGAAATCCAGCGGCGGAGCGACCTCTCACATGCTCGCGATATGTGCGGTGGGGATTGATGGAAGACCGCGACGCGCTTGACGGATGCGCCGCGGTTAGAGGACGGGATATTGGTGTCGCATTTAGGAGGCACCGGTGAAGACGGTGATGACCACAACTCGGGGGAAAAATTCATGACCAAGGACGAGTTCGAGGAGTTCGGAGAGAAGGTAGATTGTAGTTGTTTTTTACTCTTCAATCATCTTTCTCTCGGTGTTTCGAAGAAGTTGGACATTGGACAAGAAGTTGGACAGCCCTCGCTGAAGGCCGGAGGTGGCAAGGGCACCGGAGGCGGAGGGATGTACCATGACTACGAAGGAGGCGGAGGCGGCCACCACGACGAGTACGATGACTTCATGTAGGTGGCACGGTAGCCACACCACGGATCCCCCGATTGCAAACTGATTTCATTTGTTGTCAACCCTGAGCTGCTGACTCTAGTACTGGTCTATTTTTCGCGGGAGAACTTGTAGAATCTAGATCTTACATTAGCAGGCAGTGTATTTTCGTTCTTTGTTCGGGTGGCTAATCAGATAACATGCGTATTTTGTCTACCACTAGGTGTGTACTCGTTTATTTTACTCGAAGCTGAAGCGTCGTAGGTGCTTGCTGCCATAAAGGATTTGACTCTGTATTTCTACTTGTATGTCCTTTAGAACGGTTCTTCGACCGTTGGAATATCGGACTTATCGTTCAGTGGATCGTGATCAGCAATTAAATATACGAATTTCTTTTTTTTGCATTTTCAGGACAATCTTTGCATTCTTTCTCGAAAGCTAACGACGCGCTCGTCTGCTCAAGATGTCGGACTGGGGTGAGATCATTATTTTTAGAGATTATCCCCTCGCATATGCTTCTATTAGGGTCATTTCAGCGGTAAAAAAAGTTTTTGAGTGGCCAACTGAATGGAGTTTATTTTATTCGCTGATAAATTCACGAGTGAAAATCTTCAGATGATGACGACTTCGTACCCGAGACGGAGGGACTGGCTCCTCCGCCCGTCGTCGAAGATGTTCTGCCCGCGGCGGATGTATGTTGTTTACACTTGCTTATGTGTCGTTGGCATTGTTGTGGTGCATTCATTTGATTCTGCCCTTTCCAGGTGCCTGCCCCGCAGCCATCGACGAAGGTCAAGCCCAAGTACATGCAGGATAAGCCCAAGGTAGTCGATAAATATCGGTTGAAATTTATCTTCGCATGTTATCAGGCCTTCAACATGGAGGACCTCGGTCGGGAGCTGACGCCAAAGGAACGGGAAGAAATCCAACGGCGGAGCGACCTCTCATTCGCTCGCGATATGTTCGGTGAGGATGGGCCGAAAACCGCGACGCACTTGACGGACGCGTTGTGGTTAGAGGATGGGATATTGGTGTCTGATTTAGGAGGCACCGGCGAAGACGACGATGATCACAACTCGTGGGAGAAGATCATGACCAAGGACGAGTTCGAGGAGTTTGGAGAGAAGGTAAATTTGTAATTTTTTTGCTTTACAATATTTTTATAAGATGGAAATTAAATTGCATTCATTTATAATTATTATTTTTCAGTCCGGAAAGTTCTTCGCAACGCGCCACAAGGCCGGACACTACGGCGATTTCCTGGGAAAAATCCTTACGGAACTGGCGCGGCCTCGTAAGTCACTATTTTATTTTTCGCAAAACGTAATTTTCCCAAAATTAGTAATCAAATTTGAACTCATTCTACAGTGGACGCCACGGAAATTCGCAAGATGAGCAATCTGCTGAAGAAGATTGCGGATGACAAGAAGGCAGTCGGCGACAAGGAGAAGAAGGTCGTCGGAGGAGCGACTAAGGGCAACAAGGGTACGTCTTGTCATGGGGATGGATCTCGAACTGAGTCTAGTTATCACAAACTGGGGAACGGGTTACGGTATTTCTTTGACTATGGGTGCTCCTTGATAAGGAACTTCTATCGCAAACTGAATTTACTGAATTCCATTAGTGTTTCCATGCTCATGTTCAGGCGCTGCCAAGCCCTCGCTGAAGGCCGGAGGTGGCAAGGGCACCGGAGGCGGAGGGATGTACGATGACTACGAAGGAGGCGGAGGCGGCCAGCACGACGAGTACGATGATTTCATGTAGGTGGTACGGTAGCCACACCACGGATCCCCCCGATCACAAACTGATTTCATTCGTTGTCAACCCCGAGCTGCTGACGTTGTTGCTCCCACCTTCGGTATTGTGATGATTCCTCCTCACCTCCCCGGTTTCTAGGCATCATCTCATTTATTCGCTTCGTTATTTCTTCCCGTGCTGAATTTACATTGCCCCACTTTCTGTCGTGCCCGAAGAGGAATTTCCTGTAATCTTGCTCCGGTAAATGCAGCGAATTCAAAAGGTGTGTCAAAAACTTTTCACCTTTTCGCGAATTTAGTCTCCTGCAATAAATTCGCTATTTTGATTCGTTTTTGTTGATGTCTTAGCGGCTTCGTGCGATATCGATTTCACCCTATCCTAGTTCTTTACGTTCTTATGGTATTTATCCGTGGTAATATTGTTCTTGGGGATTTGCGCCTTTGATAAAGTAATGTTGAAAACGCGAATATTTCTATCACCGGTTTGCTACCTTGCTATTTATTCGATGTCGTGCTCGTTGTCTTCAGCAGAATCAACTTCGTTGTGTTTTATGACAATACTTCATTTCTCTCCAGTCCGGTATTGATGACGATGGTCGATCTGCCGGGCACGGCACTGCGCGGTGTTGCCGAGCGACCACTGCACCACTCCGAAAAGCGATTGTCAGTCGCGAGGATTTGCTAATTTAAAAAAAGCAGCAAATGAATCCCATAGGAAAGACTCGCATCGGAAACAGATGTATTGGATGGAGAATTCCGCAATTCGGATCTTTACCGATGGATTTGGTTTCAGGACCACGAAGGACAGCATCGCAGAGCTCTTGGAATGCGGCTCCATCCAGGTGATGAAGTGGGAGGACGACGATGTCGGTGAGTGCTCGTTAAAATATATATATTTTAACACGATATTTTCCGAGCTTTGAACGTTTGGCAACGTTATTATACCCAAAATGCTCCAAAATTTAATCGTGGAATCTAATTACAAAGTATTGCAGCCCTCCGTGCCGCAGCCGAATTCTCCCGCATGCCCCCGGATCGCATGACTAGTCAGGTATATTTGTTAATATCAGCATTGAACAAAAATAAATTTTATGTATTCTTTTTCCAGGAAGCTGCCGCGTTTCCGGATGTTTTTGGTATCGAGAATTCGATGCAAGTCTACCTGTTCATCCGGAATAAGATTGTACGTCTCTATCCTTGCTATTTTTATCAAACACATTCGACTGAAACTGAAAAAAACATAATTTTAGCTTCAAATCTGGATGCTCGAGCCGAACGTCGAGTTGACGAAGGTCATGGTGCAGTCCGAGATCATGCCGCCCTTCAACAGTAAGCATTGGGAATTTTGAGAGATTGATTTATTGAAGTTCAATAATTCTTAATTCTCAATCATTGTTCAGGCGATGCCAGCTTAGTACGGCGCGTGCACGCCTTCCTCGAGCGCTTCGCGTATATCAACTACGGGAGTTTCTATAAGATGCCACGTGAGTATTATCGGGTTCAAAGTGTTTCGGGTCTCGCACGGAATTCTCTTGACGGGGAAGATACCGTACTCCCCTCATCCGGTTTTCTCTGCAGATCAGATCAATCTGGCGCAACGCAAGCGCAGTGTCATAGTTATCGGAGCGGGAGCCGCCGGCATCGGAGCAGCGTCGCAGCTCAAGTACTTTGGATTCGACGTTACCGTCATCGAAGCACGGGTACGGGCGGTCCCGAAGCGATTTCCAGGAATATTGTAGCGTCGTAAAATAATTCATTCACATTTCAGGGCCGCATCGGTGGACGCATCAGTACGTACGAGAAGAAAGCGGAGTTCCAGGTAGTATTTAGCAAATTTTCAAGTTCAAATTCTTGCTTCTTCAGGGTGATTCTGCATACACCTACGAATTAGGAGCGGAAACGTTCTACGGAACCAGTGAGGACGGAACCAGTTATCGTGATTTCCCCTGTATTATAGGCGGCAATCCGTTCATTACTTTCTCCAAGCAGACGCGCTTCAATCTCGTCCGGGTGCCATGGAAGGTATGTGAAGTTCTTATAAAAATAGCACTCAAAGTGATCCAAATTGACGCGGATGTAGTGCACACACAAAGAAGCATCGGCATGCCTTTATTAGGGGGCATCCCAGGGGATAAACACACCCATGATCGATCGTATCAGAAAGACAGTGTCGCGCTGATATTAATGTGGGTCTCGCACGGAATTTCCTCGATGGGGGGAAATGAAGGATACGGTAGTCTCCTCTCCTTCTCTACATGGGGCTGCGTCCATCGATGGTGGTGGCGGATGTCGTGGGCATCGACGGTACCACGGGACTACTGTAATTGCAAAATAAATTGGGGGGATCGCAAGCTGGCTGGGGGATACTGGACTACGGTATCTCACCTCTCGTGACGCGGCACTCCTTCGGCGGCATTCTTGGCGCGAACGTCGGCATCGACGCGCATCGCGTGCTCGTACTCGTTTCCGTACAGTGATTTGTAGAACTGCAGTGATCTTTGGTCTTTGAACTCTTCAGTTCGCGCACCTCCTTCATCTTCATGGCACGATCATCGAAAAGGGCCTCGAAAATGCTCGCCGGCCGCGGGCGCTTTATCTGAAATTATCGATCGATTACATCCCAATATTATCGATCGTTTAAATTTACCTCGGGTCCGGAAATGGGCGTGGAGCACTCGTCGAGGGCCGCATATTCGTACTCGAATGCCGCCGTGTTCCGCAGCAGCTCGACCTCGTCGATGTAGACCGTCTGCAGATACCCTCTATCTGACGTCTGCGGATAAGGAAGCCTAATCCACGGTTGTACGCATCCGCGATTTCTTACCAGTCGCCGATCCATCTTGCCACCATGGATCCACGTCCACTGGTAGATGAAGTAGGCTGAAAGATTTGCTGGCACTTTGCCAAGAGCATTCACGATGGGAATTTGTTTTACCGAATGCCACTGCCACTATGCCCGCGATGGCGGCATACGATGCGAGTGCCGCTGGTAGAAGGACTGCTACCACTCCCATGATGAGCATGCTGGCCACCGATTCGGGGAAGGCCGAATCTGCAGTACTCTCTTGGCATCGTGCCAAACGGAGTCGGCATTGTGTCATTGGCACAGTGCCAAGGATCAAACTGAACCTGTGAAGCTTCCGGTTTTGGAGCTGCAAGCGGAAGCTTGTGGCGTCCGTGATCTCGAAGACATTGGGGAGGAGAGGGAGGAGAGGGAGGAGAGGGAGAGGCAGCTACTGCCGACGATGAGTTAGAAAATGAGACAATGAAGGAGAATTTGAGACGGGATCGATGTGGTCTAGTCGGCCAAATTAGTATTTAAATGAGATTTCAATCGAGGAATTGATTGATGTAAATTTTGCAAACATTAAACAATTCAGTAATTATTCATGCTGACTTTAAATCAAGTATAGCGATTGTTTTTATGCTAAAAAAATAAAAGAAAAACAAAATTCCAGGTGACCCTCTACGATGGGATGCCATCTCATGCACATGCCTCAACTACCTCCTCCGCTACTCAACTAAACATCGTACACACGGCTAAAGACGAGTCCGTTGAAGCCATCTTCCAGTGAGTTCCCGAGCCGCAACGCGCTCGTCAACGCGTCGCGGTCACAATGACCACGGCATATCTTTTTCATTGCAGCGAAATGAGCGAGATGATCCATCGGCTGGTGCACGAGAAGGGCGTCACGCATTGCGAGGGCAAGCCCCTGACGATGCAGCAGATCTACAAGGATCTCATGATGTGCGGTTTTTGTGGATTCTATTTTACGGATGCTGCGAATATTCACGATATTTACGCATAATGCGCGCGCTTTGCAGGATGCTCGAATGGAAGCAGACGGATAAGCGCAAGTACTACTTCGACATGTACGAGGATCTCCTCGGAAAGATGACCAAGCTCAGCAGCGAGGTACTTATGGCGTTTAACACGTCTAAATGCCTGACACTACAGATCCTCATCTACCAGCAGTCAGCGGAGCTGCTTGCGGAGAAGCTCGAGGTTAATTTTTTTTCAATTAATTAATCATGATCCGGCTCGAAGAGTGCTTGACAGCGGGGGGGTTTCTCTTGGATTTGGTTGGTGAAGTGCAGGTGAAATTCGTGAAAACAGTCACCGTCTAGGCGTCAAATACCCTACTCCTTTCATCGCTTCTGGCCCTGGGGTTGTTCTTTGACTGGTGTGGATTGCATAGTTGTGAAAAATAACATTTAGACGTTTTAGGAGAAACACATGTCTCTTTATCCGGGCATGGTGGGAGAGGTGTAGAGAGAGGAGGGGGTAAGGGGATTAGAGCTGGTCGAGGGCCTTGCGCGACTCGCCCTGCCACTCAATGTCAGTCGGACCGGCAGACTCGTCCTCGATCACGCGGGTGAAGTATTCGCGGGCCTGAAAGGGGTGCGATACAAAGGCGCCGGGTTGGAAGACGAGGAGGGGATGGCGACCTTGTCCTTGTTGCCGAGGGCCACGTAGCAGAGGCCAATGAAGTGCAGCGTGTCGAAGGATGGCGAGATTTCCTCGGACTGCAAAAGGGATACCGTAGTGATGATACAGTAACCCCTCTGGGTATGATAATGCTCAATCTACAGTAATCCTCACCGCGAGGAGATCATCGAGGGCCTCCTGGTACGTGCAGGTGGGCAGGGTGCCGAAGATGCCGCAGGCCACGAGGCGAACGGGCGCCGCGAGCGACGCCACCTTGTACGAGAAGCGGCCGCGAGCGTGCAGCAGCGACATGTCGGGCTGGAATTTTGGGGATATTTTTTGGTATTTTTCGAGATATATTTGGCACGATGCCAAGTTTATCGATTACAAGGGATTACGGTACCTCCTTGGAGAGCGCAATGGCGGTATCGAGCAGCTTCTTGAATTCGGCGCCCCGCTTCATCTGTTCGAGGCTGCTCGCCCCCTCGAATTCGGCTGCCGTCCCGGCGAGGATGGCTGCGTACTTGGCGGCCTCCGCGCTTTCGGCGTTGCACGCGAGGGAAGCCTTGGCCAGCTCCAGGGCTGCAATCGGGTACGGTAGCTCGTAAAGAGTACTGTAGGTCAGATAGAGTACGGTAGTTCGACGAGGGTACGGTAGGTCAGATTGAGTACGGTAGTTCGACGACGGTACGGTAGGTCAGACTGAGTACGGTAGTTCTACGAGGGTACGGTAGGTCAGATTGCCGACATGAAGATTACGGTAGTTCGCTTGAGATACCGTAGTTCAGTTTGCTGCCCGTATGACGAGTACGGTAGCATTCCATTCCGAGTACCGTAGATACCGTACCCTCCAAAATCTTGGCGCGGCGCTCCTCGACATTCTCGATGTTGTGTGCGGCGTGGTACATGACGGCGGCCAAGCGCCACTGCACCTCGGGGTTGCGCTCCATCTGAAACGGGGTGAGAGTACGGTGGGCTTGAGCAGTAGGTGTGAAAACTACGGTAGGTTTGAGCAGCAGAAAGTACGGTAGGTTTGCTGGGAGAGTGCTGTTGATTTGAGCAGGAAAAGTACGGTGATTTGAGCAGGAAAGTGCGATAGATTTGGACGCGGAGTACGGTAGATTTGGGCGCAGAGAGTACGGTAGATTTGGGCGCAGAGAGTACGGTAAATTTGGGCGCAGAGAGTACGGTAGATTTGGGCAGGAATTCGAATCTGTCGGACCTTGGTGAGCAGTGCGAGCGCATCGTCGATCATGTCCTCCTCGATCAGCACATCGATCTGCTCCAGCGATTCCGTCTGGAAAATAAATAGATAATTAATTAATTAATTAATTATTAAATTCTAGAATATTAAATATAAATGCAAGGAAGAAATGAGGCTCACCATTGTAAGAATAGAGGAGGTGTAGGCGAGGAGATTGGCAGGCGGATGGGAGGCAGACTGATTCGGTGGAAGGCGAGAAGGCGCCACATTGACTTCTGTCTAGACATTGGGGATGATAATTGCCAGAATATCGATTGATTTGGCAGGAAAATCTGCCATGTAAAATAAGGTATGGTAAAATGGTATAATTTACAGGCTCTCGATCGGAAGGCAGTGACGGAATTCGAGTCGCCACTGGAGAAGGACATCCTGCGACGGTGCCTACGACGAGATCTTGGCCAGGCTGTTAAGGTATCACAGAGAAGAATGGGCGTCAGTCCCTCCCTGACGCGCCTCTGGATACAGCAGAACAGAAGGAAAGACGCCAGCTCTCTGACTCCTCATGAAAGAATATTAGGAAGAGAAGACGTCAGCGCTCTGAATGTTTTATTAGTGTAGGAAGGGCGCCAGTGCCTTGACGCACCGCTAGATGCACTATAAGAATTTTTATTGCTTCAGAAATTTGACGAGCTCCGCCTGCGCCGCACCGCCCTGGAAACGTCGCTGACGGCCATGTTCGATCAGAAGCCATGGTAAATTTTTTATTACTTTTTTTTCCATAATCGATGCAATTATCGATTTATTTTGCAAATATTTGTTCTGTACAACACAAGTTTTCGTTACTTTTCAGCGCTAGTTTCTTCTCCGACCAGGATAAACGCATTCTCGCCTTCCACTTTGCACACCTCGAGGTCTGTTTGGAATATGAGGACCTCGAACGTTTTTTTTCGTTTTAATGCCCGTTACTCATTTTCGTATCGATTTCAGTACCTCAATGGATGCCCGCTGGACGAGCTCGCCGTCACCGATTGGGATTTCGACGATGCCACCGCACTGAAAGGGAGCCATAGCTACGGTACGTTGTCTGCGTCAATGGTGTGACACCGGAAATGCGTCAATGATATGGCACCGGAAATTTAATCTCATCATATTTACAGTCGCCGAGGGCATGCAGGTGACGTTGGACAAGCTGTGTTCAGGCGATACTAATGGCGTGACGATTATTCCCCATTACTGGCAGTGCGTCCAGAGCATCGAATACAATGAGAAGGGTACGATATTATAGAGCTGCAATTAAAAAAATATGGTGTAGTAAATCTCGCCTGCCTGCAAAGTGCACTCCTCCGTGCGTGCATGTGCACGCACGGAGTGCACTTTACAGGCAGAAGTAATTTACAACACGCAACTTGGTAGTTGCACCCCGGATATATTTTATGGATTTTTTTTGCTGCACAGGGATGCGGTAAAACAATTGCTTTGGTCAAGAAACAAAACTCTTGCTTTAATTCGCGTTTTTATTATCATGGTTTTGCAGGCGTCGTCGTACACACGCTGTCGACGAGAGGACCTACAAGGAATTCGGTCCGTCATTATTCTCCTCTGCCTCCCCCCTCCTCTTATTCTCCTCCTCTTCTCTCTCTCTCTCTTTCTCATCCTCCATCACTTCTTCCCACATACCTTCTCCCCTCCAGTGGCGGGCCTCCACTCATTCTCCTTCCTCTTCTTTCCCAATTTCCATTATTATATATTATTATACCATCAAATTACTAATTCGTTCAGCTGTTTTTTGGGTCATTAATATTTCCGTCATTTCAGACCTACGTAGCCGATGCCGTCCTGGTTACTGTCCCACTCGGAGTTCTCAAAGCCGGATACGATCCCAACTTCGATGTACCCCCGGTGAGTCAACACTTCGCTCCGAATCTGCGCCAACATTCGCTGACGCACTCTCTTCTGCAGATGTCGCCGTCCGCGGAGGCGCAGCCGAAGGCGTGCCTCGATTTCGATCCGCCCCTTCCGCAGTGGAAGGTCGATGCAATTCGGAGCATGGGATACGGCAAGGAATGTAATAAGGTATGGCGCAGATGACGTGTAGCTGACGCACCTCGTGATGATGATGATGAAGGCGCAGTCCTTTAGCTCTTCCTCGTGTTCGAATCGCAGTTCTGGGATGATCGAACGACGGATGCCAGGGACAAGGGTCGGGAGATGGAACCGAACATGATGGGACGCGTCCCGCAAGATCCGTGAGTTGTAGTTTGATCATTAGCTCTTGTAGTTTGTAGGCTGTTCTTTATAGTTTGAGCTTTGACCTTTTAAGTGGATCCCGCGGCGAATTCTACCTCTTCCGCTTCCACACGAAGTACCCGATCGTCTGCGCCTACCTCGCTGGGCAGGGAGCCAAGAATTGCGTGAGTATTTCTACGGGTACGGTAGGAGTACGGAGGGACACGTATTTACGATCTGTATTGGTACGGTGGGGCACGACTTTATGAGGCCGCCCCCCCCGGGGGGGGGGGGGGGGGGGGGGGGGGGGGGGGGGGGGGGGGGGGGGGGGGGGGGGGGGGGGGGGGGGGGAGGTGAAGNNGCCCTCCCCGCCAGGGTCGGTCCCAATTTTTGCGGGTTGTATTTCAACGGGTACGGCTGTTTTCGGTGGGTACCCGTATTTATTTTGTTTTTTGGTAGGGGGGGGCACGACTTTTTTTTCCCCCCCCCCCCTTTCAGAGCGTCTTCAGCGAGTCGATTATGGTATCACGAGCACTGGACATTCTGCGCGGCGCGTATGCCTACTGTCCCATGGAACCCGTCAGCAGCTTCATGACGAAATGGCACGAGGTACGAGTTATACCGTATTTTTTTAGGAAGGAAGGCTCGAAATTTGAAATTTAAAGCGAAATTTCACTCTGCAGGATCCCTACACTCTCGGTTGCTTCTCACACCTGACGCCGACCTCGAAAAGTGAGGATTGATTTTTCTTGTCACCGAATGGAAATCTGTTTGTCGATTTTTATAAATTTATCTATCTCTTCACTGCAGTCTCCGACTTTGATGACCTCGCGGCGCCAGTGCGATGCCACTCGAATGAAGGCGACTACAAGGTACTTATTGCAATTAGATATCCTTCCCGACAGCCGCAACGCATTGGAAGGGACGCGTCGCGGTCCTACTAATTACGCTTCTTTTATTGGCAGGGCCCCGAGCGCGTCTACTTTGCGGGCGAGCACACCAGCAAGAATTTCCCGGCTACTGTTCACGGTATGCGTTTTTTTCTCTTGGGAATGGATACTGAAGGAAGTGACTGCATCAAAGAAATTGAATATAGTTGTTCTTTGTGGTCTTGGGATACATAGAAACGAACGAAGTGATTTCTACTTCTTTCCGGATGTCAGGATAACAACAGTTTTATCGCTATTCGTAGACTGATCGGGTTTTGAATATGGAAATTGGCGCCAAATTTGAAATTAACAAGTTGGCTACTATAATCTCCAATCAGGCGCCCTCCTCTCCGGGTACCGCGAGGCGGGCCGAATTGCGGATGCGATGCTCGGTTGCACGTACGCTCCTCCCGAGGACTGCCCCATCGACCTGGAGAGCGACGATGACGACGACGATGTGGTATGTTGTTTGATGCCGATAATTTATAGCAGGCGTTGTTTGTAGTTTGATCCCTAACAAATATATTGTTGAAACTAAACGCTTCTCATCGAGCGCCCCCGCTTTTACTTTTCTTTTTCCCATCGAAAATGATGCTTCTCTCGTCGTCTGATTGGTTAGAAACAGCGGAGAGTGTAGATCTCCAAGGTGTGAGGAAAAGACACTCTTTGAACTGTCATTATAAAAGCCTCTAACTTTCTAGTTCGATGGGGGTACACTTGGTATCCTATGAAATACAAACATGGCATTCAGGTGGCACTCTCTCCGTCGTCATCGGCGATCAACGGCCATCGGCCACCCGTCCCCGCTCCCCTCGACCACGGCCACGACCACGACCAGCTTCCTTCTCTTGGTGAAAGCGACGATGACGTCATGCTCGTCGAATAATCAAGTTTGAATCTCCCGCCTTTTCTCTGACCATATTTTGCAGTTTTTACGCTGCAATATTTTTTTGTTTTTCTTGTTAAAATACTGACCGCATCATTTGGCCTCCATTCGTATCTCACAGCGTGATTTGATCTCACTTCTTGTAAATAATGTCGTCTAACTCACCCTTCCTTATTAAATTATTTTTCGCAACGAAAATGGCACTAAGCTCGTAATAGTCTTTCATGTAATGAAGATGGGGAAAATAAATTATTTCAAGGTTTATCCTCCTCGATTCTTAGATCATATGCACAGTGTGATACACATTCAAAGGGACAATCTCCGTAACTGAGTTGGGCAGAAGGGGTGAGGCATGGTCTCTTTATAAGAGGCTGCCGAATAAATAATCAAAATCGTATGTGTCGCGCACAGTCCCCAGAATAGAATTTGGAACTATTCCACGGTCTCCTACTTAAATGCGCGTTCTGTGCGCGAGATATACGTTTTTGATTTTTTATTCAGCGGTCTCTTTATCTTATGGTCATCAAGATGTACATACACTGTGTATTACAGCACTTATCGGCTGAACCTGTGGAATTAACCAAAAATTTAAAATTGCGAAAGAACTGAAGGAATTAGAGTAATATAAAAATTAGGCTTTGGCAAGGTAATGAAATTTGGAATATCGAATCGCGTAATGAAAAGGAACTGAACAATTGGAACCCGATAGGTCAAGGGGGGTTGGCCTGTACTACGCTTTGACTACAATTCAACGAGAGCGTGAGGCTCCAATGCAAACCCGTGGCACTCGGTTCATACAGATTTAATGGGATGACAAGATCGCGAAGAAAATATATCGATTAAAATAAATCGATAATCACTGGGGCTGCTTTTCTACATTGGGTTGGACAAATATCGATACTCGAGGTTAGACCATCA
The DNA here is from genome assembly GCA_014805385.1 of Levipalatum texanum. Classification (NCBI taxonomy): domain Eukaryota; kingdom Metazoa; phylum Nematoda; class Chromadorea; order Rhabditida; family Diplogasteridae; genus Levipalatum; species Levipalatum texanum. The sequence continues at coordinate 21,544 of JACMIG010000512.1, forward strand.
TCGACTCCCTCCCTGCATACATTTCCGAGTAGTCGGCCTCGTTGGATTCCGAAAACGTCGGCGTGTTGCTTCCCTGAAACAGCAAAAGTTGCAGCCCGATGCGGGGCTCGAACCCGCGACAGCCAGATTAAGAGTCTGGTGCTCTACCGACTGAGCTAACCGGGCAGACGGACACACTCACCTCGATCTGATTGAGCTGATTGAGGAGCATGTTCTCAAAGAGGTGGTCGTTGAGCTTGAGTTGCGGGTTGCGACGGATGATGGTGCCGAGCTCGGTGTCGATCTTGTTACGATCGACGTCATCGAGATAGATCGTCATGAGAGGCGACCTAAATACAGTAAATAAGGGACGTTCACTAAATACAGTAAGTATTATTCCCCTGAAAATACGCACTTTTCCTTGCAGACGAGCTTGTGGCTGTGAAGGACGCAAAACTGCTTCCATTCTTCTTCGAGGTACGCCCGCGATATTACGAGGATGATCTGGAATGGATCAATAAAGATTGCGAGAAAAAATTTGAGGGCCCGGGATTCGAACCCGCGTGCCTCGGGGCACTACCGGGGAGCACAACCACTAAGCTATCGCGTACCATCTTGGCGGAGCTCATCATGCGTATGAGTTCGTCGCTGACGGCGTGCCGCATCGTATCGTACTTCGGTCCGTCCCGATGCAGCATGCAGACGGAGAAGTTGTCGTGCTCGAGGCGCCTTGAAAAAAATTCGATGAATTTTTAAAACGATCAATTTTTGCAACTCAAATTTAGGGGTTTTCAAGGCAAAAAAACTGTTTGTCAAAATGGGAGAAAAAGTCACTACAATCCAGACACATTTTGGAAGCTTCAGATATAATTTTGCTGTGTTTTCCGGTCATAATAATACCATTTTTGGTGAAAATACGGTAAATTAGTCGCATACCTGACGAGCATCTCGTGGACGACCTTCTCATCTCTCTTGGCGTAGGACACGAAGATGTCGTGGTGGAGGAGGGGGTCGGGGAGGGGCGACGTCCCTGGGGTCGTCGAGCAGTTGAGGGAGGAGTTTAGCTTGTAGCTGAAATATTATGGTGGTAATTACTCTCAAATGCGCCTGATGTGGGGAAGAGGGAGTGCCCAAGAAAACAGACCGAATATTTTCGCGGATTTCATTACGCTTGAAAAAGCGAAATAATAGGTGCCGATATAAGGGAGTTTGAAAATAGGATCGTTCGCTAAACGCCACAAGTTTGGAAAACAAATTTTCTTACCGCTTGCTCCGCAGCCCGCATCGACTTCGCCGAATGGCGGCGACCAGGAAGCAGAGGCACGCACCGACGATGACGATGACGAAGAATATGAGGACACCTGAAGGGCGTCAACCATTTCTCCTTACCTCACATTCGGTGTCTCAATTATTCCCTGGCGCACTTTTAGTGGGCCCTTTGACGCATCTCCGGATACTCACCAATCAGTACGCGCGTCTCGCCCTCCGTTCCGAAGAGACTCCGCTTGATCGGCACGCAAATGCTCGTATTGACGTCGCGGATGAATTCTACAAAAGCGGTGGCTACCGTAATCATCTCTACTCCGATTGATCGTAGACTGAACTAACAAGTCACTTTTGTGGTGGCTACTGTAATCTACTCTTTTCGGTTGATCTCAAACTGAACACATAAGATGCTGCTACGGAAATCCGCCCCAGATGGGTAAATTAAATCACGAAGAAGCCGGCTACCGTAACCCTAGCTTCATCGAGTGATCGCAAACTGAACTTATTGTAAGCACCACGTACCAGTCATGCTCATCTCGAAGAGATCCTCTCCTCGATTGGGCGGGAAGGCGGAGAGGATGGTCGTGTCGTTGGTGCGGAAGGCGGCCGTCGTGTTTTCGACACACTGCACACGGGATATATCGGCGATCTGTAGGGGGGTTGAGTTCAGTTTGCGATAGGTACAAGATCAGTTTGCGATTGTTACGATATCAGTTTGCGATTCCCCCAGTAATGCTACCGTACCAGTGTGCTGTGCTCAGCAACGAAGCGCGTTGCCGCCCACCGATCCAGGTCACAGTCGCAGCGGAAGGCGTTGCCAGCGAGGGTCACCTAAAATAATATTGATTGATTAAAATAATCGATTTATTGATTATTTAATTAAATATACCTGTTTGAGGCCGGCCAGTCCGCTGGGCACGTCCTTCAGGGCATTGCCATGGAGGGTGAGAGCCTCGAGGTCGGGCAGCTTCTTGAGGAGCTCGCCCTCGACGTCGCCGATACGGTTGTCGTTGAGGAAGAGATGAGTGATGGCGCCCGTTCGATGAAGCGATTCGGGTGCGAACGACGATAGCGCGTTGTTGGACAGGTCCAGCATCTGAAGGGGAGATTTTAAAAATAATTGGTGTTTAGAGATCTGCGAAATTTTCAATAATTGGGGGAAATTGAGTGAACAATTGAGAGCGAACATTTAAGAATTTGGCCCCCCGCTATTTAGCGCAAAAATATGCCCATAAATTCAGTATTATCAGGTGAACTTTTGTTCCGCAAAATGCTACCTTGAGATTGGGTGCCTTGTTGAATGCCATCGGCTCCACCGCCCGCATGCCCGTTCCGTTGATGCGCAGGGAAACCAAGCGGGTTCTTAAAATAGATTACGGTAATTCAGGGTTTTCCGCTCGGGACCCACCGACTGATGACCGAGTGCTTGACGAGCGTCGGTAGTGGGAAGTCGCTGATGTAGATGTGCGTTGCGGATTGCGGCAGCTCGCGGACGGTGAATTTCTGCAGCTTACAGTAATCCATGATTTAATAATGTTTGAATTTCCCGGGGAAAGCTACCGTACCTCAGCTGCTTTTCCGCGGAGTCCGGTGCAGCGGACGATGTTGGTACCGTATGCCCCGTCCCTCCAGCATTCGCATCCAGGAGGGCAGATTGCGTGGCAATCACAGCTTCCGAATTGACAGCATTGGCAACCGGGCTCGCAGGTCTGGAATTAGTTCAGTTTGCAATCGCTTTAAATCAGTTTGCGATTCCCCCAAGCTACCGTACCTTGGTGTAGTTGCACAGGAGGTCGGTGCGGTCGACGGATGCCAGCGCCATTCGTCGCCCGTCCATGACGTGCGTGCACTCCGCGGTCGCGCCATCGACAACTGCGATTTGGGCCTTCTGAAATGGTTGATTTCAGTTTACGATGCTGGTTTGTGGTGTGGCTACAATATCCCTGGTAAATGGCAGAAACGCTCACCGTTCCCAGCGTGCTCTGGACCTTGATCCAGTCGAGTTCACAGGTGCATGCCAATGGATTTCCTCCCAAGAGGACCTTCACGGGAGTCACTACGTCCGGAACATGAACCGAATCGAAAGGCAGCGACCTCAGGAGATTGGAGGACAAGTCGACTGAAAAGGATTCAGTTTGCGATTGTTCCAATGTTGCTACCGTATACCTTTCGTTAGTGCAGCCTTGGCGGCAAACGTCGAAGGCGCCAGGGCGGAGATGGAGTTTAAAGCGAGGTTGAGCGATTCGAGAGCATCCGGGAGGAGACCGGAGGCGAGGGAGGAGAGGAGGTTGTGGGCCAGGGAGAGGTGGCGAGTCCGGCTACAAGAGAGGGGGTTACGGTATTGGCACAAAGTAGGGAATCGCAAACTGGAATAGTTTGGAATCGCAAACTGACTGATGGGCCGGGCTGCCGCGGAGGCTCGAGATACGGTTGTGATCCAGCGCAAGAGACTCGATGTTGATCGGGAGACCGTCCCAGTTGAGCTCGGCGAGCAGGTTGGAGGAGAGGTTGAGCGCCCTTTAAGGGGTACGGTAATATTATGAGGTTGATCGCAAACTGAAAACGATTCCTCCTTCATTGGTTACCGTAATCAGGAAACAATAGGATTGATTGCAAACTGATAGTCTACGCAGGAGATACCGTACCCCAGGTAGTTATCGCAAATTGAACTCACTTGAGAGTGTTAAGGGAGCGGGGTAGGGAGATGGAGGCGAGTCGATTTGCAGATAGATCCAGTCTCCTCAGGGAGTCGCACTTGTCAAAGGCCCTTTCGTGGACGTCCCGAATGAGATTGCGACCCAGGCGGACGGTCGTGAGATGCGGGCAGTCCGAGATCTCGTGATGATCGAGCTGAGGAGGATTACGGTAGGAATCTCTAATAGTACAGTAATCCGCTTGAGATACAGGATTACTGTATGGCTACCGTAACCCTTCCTATCGGTTGTCCATCCACTCCAGTACTCTATGGACTAATTGTAAGGTACCTTGTCCAGCTTATTGCCGCTGAGATCGAGCTCCTTGAGGTCCTTCACACGCGAGAAGATCAAATGCGAGATGGATGTTATCGCATTTCTGGACAGGTCGACCGTTTCGCATCGACGAAGGCGGAGAAGGGACTGCGGGACCTGGAAGGGGGGGGGGGTAGGGTTGGAAAAGCATAAGTTTTTTTAGAAATTTTGGTTTTTTAAGCCCGTTAAAGATAAGTAAAGCCCATGGAAAAATGAAACGAAGGGGCAATTTT
>JACMIG010000513.1:4701-30767 GCA_014805385.1 Levipalatum texanum
CCCGGGGGGCCTCCCCCCCAAAAAACTGTTCTCCCGGGGTTTCCCTGTGTGTCGGGCCCGCTCTATCCGCTGGGCCCCCCCCCCCCCCCCCTCTCCCCCCCCCCCCCCCCGGCGGGGGGCTTCACACGGCAAAGAAGCCGCAATGAAAAGCGTCCCTGGATGCTCTCTTCTGCCCCTGCGCTCTTGCGGAGGGAAAGAGTAGAGAGGGTGAGGAGGCTGCAGTACGTGAGAGAGTGAGAGACTCTCCAGAGGAGCCCCCAGCCCTTTTCACTCTCGCACCCCTTCCATCGATTCTCCTGCTGCTATGTGTGCGCTGGCTTTCTGCGCCGCTCGCCGATAGACGAGGCGGACGAGGAGAGCTCTCCTCCTCCTCCTCTCCCTTCTCGCCACCCCGCTGCATATACGTCTTCTTCCCCTTCTCTCCAGCGGGGCACGATAGGTCCGAAGCCGCGTCCGACGCCGTCGTCTGCGTCGAGGACCAGCACGACGACGTGCTGCGCCACCCTGCCCTCGTGCTCTACGGCGCGCGACGAGAAGGTGGCGGGCACCGCGCGGACAGGTACGCTTTTATGCCTTTTCGACCTAGGCCAACCCGGCGCGTTAGTATCGCAGACTGATTGTGATAATCCTTTCTGCCGAGCGCGCTATCGCGTAAATCCCTTATAGGGATTAGCGTGATAAGCGACACTATCTTTGGCCCCCCCTCCTAAAATTGCCAACCCGGCGCGTTTGTGTGGCAGCATATTAGTCAGTATCAAGGAATTATGCTCAGCCAACGGCTCCGCTCTGATCGAAGAGGACGACGAGGGTGACGAGTACTGTGCCGTGGGCACGAGCAGTGGAGGAGGCGCACCCGGTGAAGAGCCCAGCCGAGCCAGGTTTCGATTGATTAATTTTGATTGATTTTATTTATTCATTTATTTAAATTTCGTATAGTAACCGGCGGAACGGCCGACGGCCCGCCAGCAGACTGGGCACGATCATGAAGTGGATCGTGTGCGATTGCGCCAAGAGCGAATCGAGCATAAGGTCAGTTCCTTTTTGAAGTTGCTAAATGCAGGAAGATCCTTAGGCTCCTTTGAGTTGCATCTACAAATGCAGATAGATCCTTCTTTATCTATGGGTCTCTTTGAAGTTACAATTACAACCAGGGGATACTTTTCATGGAGTTATGGTATATGGTTATGGTATATGGTCATCCATGTTTGCCCTCTTTAAGTTCCATCTTCAAATGTAGATATAGCCGGGAGGGTTATCGATCGAGAGCGCGCGTCGTCCATAAGCAAGGCTTCCTCTCGCTCTCTCCGGTTGCGGGCAATTATGAATGCCCAGTTCGCCCAGGCCTCCTGGAATCCCCCCTCCTTGTTGCATTGGAAGAAGGACGAGAGAGATATGCATCGCTCATTCTCCCCTTCTCACTCAGAACAGAAGAGATTCCCCCGTCTTGATTGAGGAACCTTGTGATGCCAAGGCAGGAGAACAAAATGAACCTATTTTCTTCTTTTCAATCAGAGAACCAGGCCGGCGGTGGTGATTAAGAAATGTTCTCGGTAGTGGAACATCAATTCCAGCACACCCCTTCTTCTTCTTCTCCTTCTCTCTCTCCCGGCTCTCTTCTCATTTTTCGCACCTCTCTTCTCCCCGGCCAGGAAAAAGGGAGAGCGCCCTCCTCTTTCCATTAGCCCCCGTGGAGAATAGCTTACAAAAAGTGTCTGGAAGGCTCGGGAACGTCCGGGTGGCGCAGTCGGTAGGGAAAGCGAACTGCAAATTCATGTCCCGGGTTCGAATCTTCCATCCCCGATGGCGCTGTGGGTAGCGAACGTGAACAGCAAATTCATGGCCCGGGTTCGAATCCCGTACGAAACGTCCGGGTGGCGCAGTCGGTAGCAAACGCGAACTGCAAGTTCATGTCCTCTGTTCGAATCATCCAACCCTTGAAAAGGACCAGGAGGCTTACTGTAAAGGGACGCTCATTAGTCCGATCATAACAGGCCACTCAAATGTCCTTCCCCCTCTCCAAGCAAAAGGGCGAATGTGAGAAACATCTCTCTGAGCAGTGTAAACACGCTTCTCGTGTTCGACATTCTGCCCGCATCAGCATGGCGCAGTCGGAAGGGCATCCGATTCAAATGCCATTGGTCCCCGGATCGATTCCCTAGCGGTCCATCTCATTTTGTATGCCGCATTCACGTGGCTCTTTGTCTGAGAACCGGAGTCACATGCTAGTGTACCCCGATGGCTCAACCGGTAGCGATCACGAACATAAGGCTCATGTCGGGGGTTCGAATCCTCCACCCTTGAGGGAAGCTTCCTTCGATCGATGTTTGCCTTTCCTCCATGTGACACTTTTCTTCGTCGTCCTGTGTGGGAAGGAGGGGGGCTATCCATAGCTCCCATGGAAGGAGACGGGGAGGGGCTTTAGGGCCCTGGGAAGAGACGGGTGCCCAGTTGACAGGTCTCCCTCCTGAAGAGGGGAAACGTGGAAGAAGGGAAGAGCAGGGGTAGGAGGAGGAGAGGTAGGAGGGGGGAAGAGGAGGAGGAGGGCCCCCTACTCCCCTAGAGATCATCCGTCCGAATGGCCGTTGCTACACGATACAGAACGAAATTTCGCTCTGTCCCCCCTCCGAGCGGAGATTTTGGGAAGGGGGTTGAAAAATCTCGACGGGGCACATGGCCTCCGGGAGAATTAGCTAGTTAGCCCCACGGGGCCAATCCCATAAAGTAGCCAGAGACTCTCTGGCGTACAACAAAGCAGCACAATGTGCGCGCATCACATGCGGCATCTGTGAAGGACGGGGAGGGGGGCTTTTGGCTGGGCAAGAGGAGAAGGAGGGAATGGGCTGTAACCAACAAAGGTACCTTGGGGCTTCTCCATTGTCTCTAAGCCAAGCATAGAACAAGAGTCAGGTTCTAGTAAGGACTTTTTTGTTTCCATCATATTAGGTTGGTCAATAAGTGCACCATTCGATTTTAAACAGATGTGCATTTCTCCTAGAACTGTTGAATGGGTGACGCGTGCACTTGGGGTTATAAACGGTATCCTGTGTTACGGATACTGACTCGGTGGCTTCTGGGTTGGATCCTTCACATGCAAATGGAACCACTCGGATCCAAAGGGGATGGTGCAAGACTAATTGACCAACCTAATGTGTTTCGGCGGTAGCACAAGGGTAACTTCAGAACGCTTTTCCCAGCATTCCCTTCGTCGACACCCTAAAGGACCCCCAAGCTGTCAACTCTTTCCCGTATAATTACCGTAGTAGTCCTGCTGCCACAACGATTGCATGGGGGACTTTGAATGTCTCCTCCTTCCCTCTTCTTCTGCTCCTCCTCCCTCCTCATCGTCCTCCTCCTCCTCTTCTTCCACCTCCTTTCCACTGGTGCCAGACGGGGTCTTCCCCCACCGTCGCTCATGCTTTGCTCATCGGATAAAACCGAGGAGTAGGAGGGAGCGAGATGTGCAGGGGGAATTTATCGAAGGAGGAACTCTCCTAAGCATTCAGTGGCTATATTGTTTTCCAAACATGGAATCGGATTTATTATTGCTGTTTCGAAGAGGGATACAAAAAGCAATTGAAATCCAGTTCGGATTTGCCAGTAAAGTCTGGAATGAAGCATATGCGTTAAAGCCATGATTTGCCCCTAAAATATACTGCTCCTGGGGGGAGAATTGATGATGCTAATAAAATCTAATATAATAAAGAGGCCGTCATGCCGCTCGTGCAGTAGTTTTTGCTGGAGAAAATGAGGCCGATTAAAAATGCGGCCCACCAGGTCCTGCATGACTCGCTTCATTGGACTTTAATTCATTCGCACTGATGAGGTTGCTGGAGAGAGAGGGCGACTATTTCAAATTACTCTTGCACTCATCAATCGAGTAGGAGTACTTTTTACCCTCTCCTCATTCCTCCCCTCCCTTCTACTCCTCCCATCTCCTCTCCCTCTCCTGCACTCCAGCGTAGCGGGAATGTATTGCATGAGAACCCCCTGCACTCTCTTCGATGTGACTCATACATGAGGACCCACACTGACGGATAGATGAGGAGCCTCATGGATCCATTTCTCCCTTACGCTTAAATATCCGCTCAAACTAAAGCAAAAGGTGAAATTTGAGATGATTGGGGCACTAGCTCTCAGTTACTGAGTGGCTTCACTACAACTTTTTCAAAGAGTTGAAAGGCTTCCGATCTTCAATTAAAAAAGTGCTCTCAATCTGTAGTGAACTTGGCTTGTTCTAGCTCTTTTTTTCAGTGAACATATCTGCAATAAAAAGACCGGGATAAGGAGGGTGGAAAGGGGATGAGGAGTCCCCCTCCTCTTCCCCTCTCCTTCTCTCCCCTCCAAGACCCCCATATTATGTTACATCCGGGATCAGTCGCTGTGTCCACACAGGGCCATCACAAAAAAGCACGTTGCTCTGGCACTGCACCGCATTGTGCAATTCGTGGTTGTGAAAATAAACAAAACAAAATAATAAATGTTCATAAAGTAAAAAAATACTTTATATAATGAGGAATTTTGCAGCGGCGGTGTGAACAACAAGAACAACGGGCCCAAGGAGCTCGGCAAGGATGATCCACTCGATCGGTAATCTATAATTTTCAAAAGGTCTTTTGAAACATTTAGTTTTTCGTTTAAATTCAAAAAAAACTATTAAAAAATAATTAATTATGCAAATGTATCAAATAATTTTTTCAGCCCCAACTACGACACGGTCTTCGCGTGGAGCGTCAGCTTTGACAATCTCATGAAGAACAAGCGTGAGTTTATCCAGCAGCTTCTTCAATTATGTTTCTCGCATTGGATATCTGTTCAAATAGTAGAAATAATGCAATTATTTATACGATTGCAGTCGGCCAGAAATACTTTGCGGAGTTCCTCAAGTCGGAGTACTCGGATGAAAACATCCTCTTCTGGCAGGTGAGCAATTGAGAAAGATCAAAGATCAAGGATCAAAAATCAAAGAGCATAATTAACACTCGATAATTGCAGGCATGCGAGGAGCTGAAGCGCGAGCGGAACGCCGAGAAGATTGAGGAGAAGGTGGGATAAATTTCATGTATACGCAATTATCAAAAAAAATCGATAAAGATAAGGAAGATTAAAGATCAAATATCAAGGATCATCCTTTCCAGGCCCGAATCATCTACGAAGACTTCATCAGCATCCTTTCGCCCAAGGAGGTTTCCCTCGATTCGCGCGTCCGCGAGATCGTCAACACCAACATGGTAAATATTTTTTTCTGAACTTGGAAATCGCAAACTGGAACCACCGTAATCTTTGATAATCGCAAAACTGAAACCACCGAAATACTTTGATGATCATACACTGAATTCTGCAGGTCCGCCCCTCCTCGACGACCTTCGACGAGGCCCAGGCCCAAATCTACACGCTCATGCAGCGCGACTCGTACCCCCGGTGGGTACTGATACTGTAGATCGCTTTTAAAGGGGGTGCCCCCCGCTAAACACAGTAATGATACCCTTTGTAACTGATGCTGTAGATAGCTCTTAAAGGAGTACATAACGTCCGCTCCTTTGCAGCTTCCTGGCATGCCCCCTCTACAAGAAGATGCTCGGAGCGCACGGACAGATCGAGGAGGTCTAAGGATCCTGCTAAACATCGTCATGATGTCATTATGACGTCAACAAAGCGCCTCCCTTTTCCAGTAACGCCTCATCCGATTACTAAAGTTTATTGTCTGGCACCGAGAGCGTTTTAATTTCCATGCCTGGTCAACCCAAATGTCGGACTGCTGGCGCTCTTGATCTACTCCTTGGTAGATCAAGTGTGCACGCAGTCCGTCATTGGAATTGTCTGGACTTGGGAATGAGAGCGGCCCAGGAGCTCGATAGTATATCTCGCACCTTCTCCACCAGAGAGTTGATCTGTATTTATTCCATTGCAGTATTATTCGTGTCTTTTCACGACCCCGGTCAATAGGCCTGATGTCTCATCCAGATTATTTGTCAACTAGTCACTCCTGTACACACATATTCCCTCTCCCCGATTAGGATCAAAGTTCCGTGTCCGTAAAATAGACGGGTCAAATGTGGCTAAAACGCAGACACAGGCCAAAGTTTACATGCACTTTGGCCTGTGTCTGAGTTTTAGCGACAGTTGCCTCTGCTGTTTTACGGACACGGAACGTTGCTCCTATTTATTCTTTAAACCCCGAATCTGTGATTGATTTTCGAGCACCTTCTCCTCTCACAATTCCTAATAACTCCCCGTACAAATCCACACGACACCTGAGAGCTTTTCCTTCTTCTAAAATGGTCGATATTATCATGAACAAAAGGTTTTTCTCCCCTCCGAAATTCCAGTCACTCCCGTCCTTTCACAGTCGAATCCTTGACTCCCTGTGAGATTTCCTTGAAACAAATGACTCTTTCCCACCCAGTGAATCTAGTCAGATCCTAGTGAGCCCGCGTGAAATCGCCACTATATCCAGGTTACTGTAGTCCACAATCGATTAGAGCGCGCTTTATTCAAGGACTGGCTGGAACATTTTTGGCATGATGCCAAGAAGTTCTTGTTAGTCCTCTTTAAATCCCGGTCTCTGCAAGTTATTCTATTGTTTAATTCCCCTCACATTCCGCCCGAAGTTTCTCGACAGCAGTTAATGTGTTTTTCTCGGCCTTTCAACAATCGTAGCGCTTCTTGTAAGTAGCATCTCTGCAAGCTTTACAGAATATGTGTACATGTTGGTTCCGCCCCTCTCATTCAGTCGTGCATATATAATATCTCTCCCCTACTTTTCCTTGATTACCTGTGTTTCCCCCCTTTCTTCTCAAAACATCCTATGAATTGAGTTGTTTGCCTTGTACTCGTAATAAGTTTCCTTGATATTTCATAATATTCCTATTTCGTCGCGCGCGCAAAGAACAAGTTCCTATTTACCAATGCCGGTCGGCAGGATATTTTAATGATTTTTTTTAGAACAACGTGCATTTTTCAGAATTTTATCGTTGGCGCACACAATATTATTTTTATTTCCCACATCCGCGAGTAACAAAAACTTTGTATAATATTTTTCTTGTTCTCACCATCTCTCATCCACTTTGGTTATAATCTCATGTTGTTAATATTCCCCATTACAGATTTGCCCCTACCTTGTTCCGAACCGTTCACCCCGCACAAATTCCCCTTCAGTATAAATATAAGTTCTGTCAGCGAGGAAAAGAATCGCATACGGTCATCGAACAGAAACACTGGCAATATATAATATTAATTTCTAACGCATTTTCAAGAACTTGTAATTATAATTATTAAAAGCCAAAGGTAAAGAGCGCGCATTAAGTCTTTGGTAAAAGGGAAAGAAAGGAGAAGGGGATGTTACAAGCTGTTTCGCCCCCTTGGCTCTGCAGAGGGATCAGCAAAAATTTGGACCGAAATATTTTTTTTAAAAATCAAAAGATCAAAGGGAGGTGGCTGATAGCAACTGACTAATGCGGCACAAAACGGGACCTGGATCTGTACAAATTCGCATCCGCTGAGTGATTAGATCTCAAGATCAAACAAGCACAGTGCCTTCTTAAGATGCTGATCTTGAAGTCTAGGACGTTTCCTCCTCCGCCCGGATATGATGCCATGAACCTTTCCTCCCCATTCTCACACACCGCCCACTACTCCTCCTCCTTTGAGCGTAGCTTGACCTGATGCCTTATCGGCGTCGAGACCATTATATAAAGCGGAGCAAAATCGAGAACAATGGAGACATCACCTCCCATTTTCTTTGTTTGGCGGTTGAACTTCAACGTTTTGCCGACTCAAAGCCATCATTTCCTTCTCATTTCAAATCGGCAGCCCGACATTTGGCATAGGGTTCAATACGATAGTTCTGGTGGAATGAGCATGCAATTTTTCACCGGTTGCTATTTTTATCGGCTTCGCGTATCCTTAGATCTGCCCGACTCAATATTAGGCTCGTTTAGAACAGACTATTATAAGGGCTTTCTCTCACAGATCTTCAAGCGGGAAGAAATGCGTCTACTCGTCGTCTTCGTACTGACGTTGGCTCAGGGTAACTTATTGACCTCTGATCTTTGACCTTTCGGCTTCCTTACTGTAGCCCAGGGCTGCTTCTACTCCGGGTACCAACCTTACTGGGATGGAAACTGTGTCAAAACGACTACTGCCGTTAATTACGACCAGGAATCCGGCTGGGCAGCATCCAAGTTTGATCTTTGATCCTTGACTTACAAACTTGGTTGTTTGCAGGACCCTCTGTGACCCGGACAAGACGAGCTATCCCGCTCTGCTAACTCCAGAGGTATGCGAAGCAAACTCTCGCATTTTCGTCGGATGTTAGGGGAGTACCAGAGTACTCTTCATTTTGCACCTAGGCGCGAAATTCACACCATCAGTTAGACGACGAGAGAACTATTTTTTCAATGGAGAGAGCAGTTCGGGCGGAAAGCGAATTTAGAAGGGTTTGTAACTGCCATAATACCTCATCGGATATCCAGCACCAATTTCGCACAAATTCATTGCAGCACTCCGCGAAGTTCCAAGAGATCTCCAACAGTATTACCGGCAACCCATACAGCTACTTCCTGGGTACCTAGTATTATCACGGAGAGATTACTCTCAGCGTAATTCCAGACCTCCACTGCGTGAACGGCCGCTGGGCGTGGCCCAATGGACAAATCGCCAACTGGACCAACTTCAACGTCAACGGTATCAATTGGTCTTTGATTTATGATCTTTGATGCTTTAGATACCATCCCGTCAACCTGCACGAAGGACATCCACCTCACGCGCAACTGGGTCGACGGGACGTGGAAGAAGTTTAGGTATTACATTCTTGCATTTTCGCAAATAGAACGGAATAATAGGTCCAAAATGTATCTTTGTCAAGTCAAAGTGGTTATACAAAGGCTATGAACGCTTTCGTGTTTTTAAAAAATATTGTTGATGCGAATTTGGCAGGGTAGTGAGATTTACGTACGACGACGTTTACTATTATACGCCACTATTTACTGCGTGTTCAGGCAGTCAACTACTAACCGTGGTATCTGCCACGATTCGACGCCTGTTGGTAAGAATTTGAAGCGATAATTATGGCAAAATACCAAATATTGCTTTTGACACGATGCCAACATTGCAATTTCAGATCCCCTGTGCGGAACATTCACTCCCATCACGGGGATCAACGGAACGACGGGATATTGTGCAAGGGTAATGGAGGGGTATTTTACTCCTTCGGTGATACTCCTGCGGTTGTTGGAGATGGCGGCAATTTGAATGTTCCAGATTCTGACCCAGCCCAAGACTTGGGACGACGCTCATCGACTGTGCGAAGCCAATGGAGCCTACCTTGCAGTCAGCAACACAGCCGAAGTGAGCATTATTGTCGGGCACGAAAATTCGGCGCCTTCAAAAAATAGTATAGAAAAAAGCAGTTGAAACATCTTCAGTGATGTATGGACCGTTCAACGGTTTCCTGGCTGTAGGAGCGCATCTCATGGTTCAGAGGCGTTTTCGGTGACGAGAAAAGCGCGCCGACATGCTCCCCCCACTAGACATTCGCACGCTCTTTCCCATATCTTTCCCGCACGCTCTTTCCCTGTAAGCGAAATCACGCGTTGACGATAATGACTAGACTGTAGCTGGCGTATCGCAAAATAAATCCTAACTACAACGTAGCATATTCCGTGGAGCTGCACGTTTATGTCTTGAAATAGATAACTGTGCTTGAATTGGCTCATTTCCGCTATCCTTCTTTTTCTGGTTTACCGCTATGATCTGTGCGTAGGAAATTCTTGATCCCAAGCCGGCCCCTTAGCGGCGAAATGAAAAAGATGGTTTCAAATGAGTAAGTTGATTATGAATCTCCTCTATTATAGTTTGCAATTTCAAAGCATTTTTAAAAAGTCTGAATTCATCTTGCAGATCAACTCTTTCATCCGCCGCCTGGGTCTTGCTAATCAATTCCGAGAGGTATGAAAACTGAAGAATGGTAAAAATAGAAAATACGATATTCAGGGCATGCACATCGGACTGCGCGTGAGCAAGACCGATTCCTACTATTACTGGGACGATGGGACGAAGAACAAATTCAACAACTGGCAGAGTGGTACGATTATTTTTAAAGGAGGAGTAGCAGCAACTTTTTGGCCACAGACGGAGTGCACTTTCCCCATACGTCTACGTATTGAAATGCTGCATTTCAATACGTAGACGTATTGAGAAATGTGCACTCCGTCTGGGGCCAAAAAGTTGCTACTACTCCTCCTTTAAGGAATCTAAAGGTCAGGGATCAAAGTTCAAAAATTGTCCTTCAGGATACCCCAACTCCAAGTATGGGGATTGCGCCCTCATGGACACGGCAACGGTAAGTCTTTCGAGGGAAAAATGCTGCAAAGAAAGCTTCGGCCAAAACTTATCTAATCACTTTTCTTGTGACCTTTTCTAATGTGCAGGAGAGACCAGGCGTTCTCCGCCGCCCTAGGCGGCGGGGAACGCCTGCCGGTGGGTAAAAGTTGGAAAAAAATTATTTTTTTGGAGAAAATAGAAAAATCAATTTTTAGGCAGTTTGATTGTTTCTCATAAGCCTAACGTGACGGACAGACAGACACAAAATAGTTGCATTTATGTAACATCGCGATGATAATCGCATGAGCTCACAGCCTCAGGTCGGCGGTCTCTTTGCCAATACGGATTGCAACGTCACCAAGCTGCCCTTCGTCTGCACCAAGCCGGGTGATTATTTCATTCCGTTGACATAATCTTGTTTCGGACTGCCTGATAAACTTCGGAAAGTTTTGCAGCCAAGGACAACGTCGTTCCGAAGCCGGCATGTTCGGATGTCGTATTGAAGAGTGGAGATCACGTGAGATTGATCTTTGAAGTTTGATCTTTGATCTTTACAGTTCTATTCGCCCGGATTCCCGGTGAACGCCAGCGAACCCTGCGATTACAACCTCACAGCCCCAAGTGGAAAGACCGTCCAGCTGGAGGTCGGAACTTGATCTTTGATCTTCTATTGATCTCTATAGATCGCAACTCTGGAAGCCAACACCTGCTGCGATGTCCTGCAGATTGTGGATGGCCGCTTCGGGGGCAGCATCATTGCCAAGTAAGAAGAATTCGGAGAGTTCAGGAATATCTAAATATTATAGTTCTACTGCACAATGTTGGTAAAAAATAACGGTACAACACTATGGACTGGGGGTGGATAAACTGATAAACTCTCAGAAAAATAGATGCCGGGTATTTTGGCAGGCCCTCGAACTTAAAAAGTCGTAACGTTTGATACAATCGAGCTTCGGTGCTGATGGTTAATCTTTCCAGTCTGACGGGCTCGAATCCGACACAGCGCTTCTACAACTCCACCAGTGGATCGATGCGCGTTCACTGGCTTCCCAAGGTATGTTAATTTATCGATTTATTGATTGATCTATTTATTTAGTTCATTTATTTAATTCCTTTATTGATTTATTGATTTCTTTAGTTTATTTATTTTGTTCCGCATATTTTGCAGAGTGGCCAAGGAGTCGCCGGCTTCCATGGCATCTTCCGCGTCATTTGAACACAGCTCCGAAAATATAATAAAAAACATTCCCAATGCCACATAACTTTATCGTGTACAAATCTCGAAGTTTTATCGTGTGTGGTTCATTTTCCGTCTGCGAAAGTGAAGTCGACGACATGCGTCGAAACGTCGCCGTCGATGAAGATGCGACTGGCAGCTGGATGTTAAATGAGATTTCTTAAGCAGCATTTTAAGTAACTTAAGCAACTTATGCAGCATCTTAAAGAAGGAGTAGGAGCAACATTTCAGATTACGGTCACCATGGAAATCAGACCAGACTCGGCGAAAACTTGCTCAGTGCACTTTGGCCTGAGTCTGGAAAATAGGCAATTTTTCCATAATTGTCCCAGCTGTTTTACGGACACGGAACTTTGCTCCTACTCCTTCTTTAAGTAACTTAACTAGTACGGCGCACCATCCATATCGACGCGAGTGTTGTAATTGTAGATGGAAACGTCGTCGACGATGATCTGAACAGAAGAACCATGAAAGAGATAGCATAGGCTATTTACCTCCAAGGTCTTTTCGCGACGAACAATTTTCATGACCATGCGTGTCCATAGCGAGCGACGGTAGTTTACAATCTTAAAACGGCTATGAATGACAAGATCGATTGTAAATATTACTTTCCCAAGAACATGAACCAACACAGGAGGCGAAATCAAGAAGTTTTCTGAAATTTGGTATACAATCTTTTTAATCAGAGTTATTATTGCCGCAAATTTTGAAGAGATGTGAAAGAGGATATAGTCCTGTTTATTGAAAATGTCGATTCTGAAAGATGATCCTCCTGCTTTCAGTGTTGCCTGAAATTTACATACTTGAGTCATGCTTAGAACCAGTCATCAATACCTCTATGGTTATCGTGTCACCATTCTTCAGACCTTTGAATGGAATTTCTACAGTAGTAGGCTGAAAATGATTTGGAAGTCTGAAATTTATCGTCCGTTCTATTACCGATAGGAATAGCATGGACGTAAAATTGCCAATTTACCTGTCGATAGTGGGTATGTAGACCGCTCTCCTTCAAATGCCTCTTTCAACACCATTGTCCAAGGGTATATCACTCACTCTTCATCATACTGCGATATGTTATTGTCTAGAACCCAAGCAATTCTAATTTCCCGTTCCGCGACACTGTGTTTATCTCATATTCCCCTTCTGTATCTCCGGAACAAAAAGGGCTACGAATCTGAAATTTTGCATGGCAGTTGGACCTGGATTCCAACCGAAGTCTGCAAAATTTCAACATCGTAGCTCTTGTTGTTCCGGAGATACAGGAAGCTGACATTTTGACTCCCGATCGATAAGTTAGAATTGCTTGGGCTCTTGACAATACTTGGCATCACTGACAAGATATTTACAGCATTAGAATTTATCCACTTTGTTGAGTTGAAGTTGGAGAGGTCGGCAAAGGAGTTGACGAGGACACCGTCCGTGTAAGCCTGTCAAAAAGAGTTAATATCATAAAATGCCTCAAATACGAACGTCAATTCCTTTGTCCGTTCGAACGAACTCAACCATCGTTGTTTTGTTGACTGTAAGATGGTACTGTTCAGGTCTACATCCTCTGTAAGTAAGTATCTGCGACCGTACTATAATAAAGCTCTTACAATGATGCATACCAGTTACGTGGGTTGATAGCAACCAATGTGCACTTAGTTCGTGGTCTTGGATTGAAGTGGTAGATTTGGCTCTGGGCCCAGTTATGGTAATTTTGAATGTGGAAATTGAGCGACCAGTCCGTCGTAGAATATTTGAGACAAATCCTCTGCAGCCCCTTTATACAGTGTCGGATTGTTATAGAGATCCTGGATGCGATAGCGGTGACCGGGCTGAAGGCCCCATTCAATAGGAACCCTCATATGGGAGACCTGAAGCAAAGCGTAACTGAATGATATTATTGAAGCATTACTGGAAACACTCGCAAGGAGGATTCGCCCAGGCCGCGGCGGGATCCCATAGGGAATCTGTCAGCTCCAGTACAGTTTCGTTCTTCTTTTTCTGTAGGCAAATAAGGGCTACTGGCCTCGCACACGCAGACCGTCGTTTTCCTTGAATAAAGATATGGACATGGACGGAAAAGGCTTCAATACTTTGTTTTCTTGTCAGCGACATTCCAAGTGCCTTTTCCACTGCAGGTCGCATCCGATTCAGCAT
Source organism: Levipalatum texanum (assembly GCA_014805385.1). Lineage (NCBI taxonomy): Eukaryota > Metazoa > Nematoda > Chromadorea > Rhabditida > Diplogasteridae > Levipalatum > Levipalatum texanum. The sequence continues at coordinate 18,401 of JACMIG010000513.1, forward strand.
TCAGGAACGGAAATGCCTTTCCCGTTCTTGCAGCTCTAGGTTTGATGAATCCTCAAGTATTGATATAAAAGAAGGACCGGCAATAATCTGCGCGTAGACTTTTGTACAAAGTGCACGGATGGGATGACGTAAACTGAGAAAGCATACTGCATGCCGCACTTAAAATTAGCCAACATGAACTCTGTTTGAGAATTCCTAAAAGTTTGTCAACACCATTTTACAGTCAATCACAAAGTTGTTGCTTGTCCTTCTTTAATGATGTGCGAAACCGCTGAAAGGTTTCTTCACCGCTACCACGTTGCGCAGACAATATCGCTCAATCTACATACAATTGCCCGCTTGAATCTCCGGATTGCTGCGGGAGAATCCGTTTGACGACTGGCGAATCCACGCTGGGCCTTCCGCCAATGCTAAACGCAATGGTTGACGTGTTATGATGTGTAGTACCGAGAACGATGGCTGCGGCCTCGCCATTCTCCACCACCGGCAGATCTGAGGCCAGTGAACAGCAGCGTTGTGCACCCTGACAATACCGCTCAATTGCCTGCACGTTTGCAAACCTCGGACCACGTTTCCATCTTTCCGGTTGAAACGAAGCACTTCCCTTTGCTGCAGACTTCGCCTTCACGGCAGGTGGACACGCTTTCTGAAGAACCACTTAGAAGAACGACGTCTTACTGGAGCATACTGGTTCTGCAGATGATGCCCAAGTTTTCGCCTGGTTCGCCATTGAAATATTTTATCTTCTGAAATGATTATCATCGCTCTGTAAAACCGTCGTGTATTCACACTATGGTAGTTCAGCAGACCCTTCGCATTTCGCGACACATCAGAAGGAGCAGCAACTTCTGCGCCTTTCATGACATCGGTGCAAATCGCTGAAGCCTTGTCGGCACTGGTCACGCTGAAGTGTCATTGAGAGAAGACAGTTTAACTCCATCCCAGAAAATAATATTCTAGAAAGCTCTAGAAAGTGAACATGTTGGTAAGCACTAGAAACTCTGAAGGGTCATTCCGGGTCAATCTCTCTCCTCGAAAGCTTACGATGCTGTAACAACGAAGAAACAGCTCCTGCCTTCGAATACCGATGGCGCAAGAATGCCCTCACATTTAACTTGTTGAGCGTCTCCTGAATATAATATTTCGAACACATTGCATAACAAAGTTTTACTCCTGGCCGAAGCGAAGTTGCTCCGTAGTGATACTGTATCCTGAACAGCAAAAGGAGGAGGAAAACGAGCAGCGTCATCTTGTTCTTTACACGCAAGTACATTTCTCCTTTAAATACTGCCCGCGTCGGTATATAACAAGGAGTGGAATGACAGCGGGGCTTGCAATCAAATTCATGGGCTCTAATCTTCAAAGCGCTGCTCGCCCCCAATAAACCAGCCCGCAAGAGGTGGAGGGAGCAAGGAAGGTCCAAATTATAGGAGGAGTGCGAGCAACTTCTCTGATTACCCATTATGGAAATCGAGGCCAGAAACAGGCCAAAGTGAATGTGCACGTTGGCTGGACAGGTCAAAGTGCATTTTGGCTCCAATTATCCCAGCTTTGTTACTGTCACGGAATGTTGCTGCTACTCCACTTTTAAAGAAGGATTCCAGGCAGTTTGAATTGTTATCGCAAACTGGTGAAATATTGAACCGGGATTGAATTTTGTAGAAAAAAGCGAGTGCGCGTGCAGCTCATCATGAAGTTTGGTATACGTCGGCCGAAGGCACACCAAAAAATTATTGACTGTCGCGTCGTTGATGCTGTCGACCCTGTGCCGCTGTTATTTTGCTTTATTATGCCGTATTGCCACCATAGTCTCTCGTTTAGTGTAGTCCCTCATCACTGACTCGAATTCTGTTCGAGACCATCCGTGAAATCTCTCCCCCTACAAGTCCGGATTTTCGTTGTTTCGAATGTCGTGCTTTTTTCCTGGATCGACTAATAGTCAGTCACTATCGCATTTGTGTTCATGCTCGATTGTTCCAGCGCTCTTCCATGCACTCATCCGCCCGGACATCGTCAACTTTATCCACGACCAGATGAGGAAGAGCAAGCGGCAGCCGTTCGCCGTTTCGACGGAGGCTGGTTAGTTCTTGCTTCTATAACTAGGTGACTATTATATTCTTAGACAATAACGCGTAAAATCGCAGGATGTTTTTGTCGCTACCAGTTATTTCACAGGCATCAAAATACTCGAAGTGTTCAGGTCATCAGACTCCGGCCGAGACTTGGGGAACTGGTCGCGCCGTTGCCCGTATTCCTCGTGTCAAGGTATGTATTGCGCTCATTTTTTTCATCCACATGTGGATCGGGTTTAAAGCATGTGAATTCTTCATTTTGGGTAGCTGAATTCAACGCAGAATTTTGTGCTTTGTGGTTGGAAAACACTATTTATTATTCTATAAATGTATGAGAAATGCAACCGCATTTACAGTGAATTCAATATTGCAGAACCTCCGCGCAGGCAAAGGAAAGGCCCGCAACCGTCGTTTCAAGCAGAAGTTCGGCCCCGTCATCGTCTCGCGGGGCAGCAGCGCCGGCTTCGATTGCCACATCACCATCTGCATCCTCATCTTCCGCCACTTCCAAGGAAGAGAAGTTGAAGAAGTTCAACGAGCGCTTCGCTTCCTTGCGCCAGAAGAGAGTAGGCATTGTTAAATTTTTAATTGTTTTCTCGTTAGAAAATGCTTGAAATAATATCCTTATTCTGTATAGGAAGAAGGCCGCAAGCTCAACCACAAGGAAGTCGTGGAGGAAGATCGGAAGTACGTCAAGGCTCCTACAGAAATTTTAATTTATTTATTTGATTTTTGCTGATATTTTCTGATATGAATGCTACTTCAATCGCTATTCTCTGATTGGGAAATGTTGGAAACAAAATGCGGTGAGTTCAGGTCCAAGCTTCCGGCCAATTTCGAGGCGAAACGCGAGCGCCATCGGTGTGAGCTGGACGAGATCGAGGTCAAGAACGTGATCAATTTTTCAAACCTTTTCCTACTCTTTGCTTTCTATTTTTACTGTACATAATTGTACTTTTTATAATAAGTATTTTTAATTTATATGATTGTATTTTTATAATAAAAATATCTTCAGAAAGCTGATGAAGCCGGATAGGACTACGAGCGCATCAAGGCTCTCAACATGCAGGTATCCATTTTTCCTGGATTCGAGTGTGGCCTCCTTTCAATGATGTCAAGTTTTAATCTGATCACAACTTCTCTAAATACATCCATCGATCGATTTTCATTGCCTCACATCACCGTTTTTTTTCAGGGTAGCCACTACCGGACGACGTCAGCCCTTGGGAAAATGGTCGATGCCGCACACGGAATGTACGAAACTTTAATTATTTCCTTATTGTTATCTAAAATTATTTTTAGATTGAAAATTAAAATTTAAAGGGCGAAATCACGCGAAACCTACCATCGTCGCCGCCTGCTCGATCCCGATGCGCCCATCGACTACATCAACGAGAAGAATCGCAGATTCAATGCCAAGGTCCAACTTCTACTCCTCTTCTTTCTTTTTTTAATAAATAGATCAATATACTCCTAAAATTTTAGCATTTTTTCTGGCCGTGAGAATTGCGCTCAAAACTGCCACTGGATGGAGTACTTTTCATTGTGGAACAGTAGTCATGCTTATTTTCCAGCTCGAGAAGTTCTACGGTAAGTACACGGAGGATACATCGAGAGGGTCGGCTATTTGAGGAGATCGTACCGACGACGAACGTCCAAGATCTCGCCTATTCGACACGGCCAATTAATTACTCGCGAGTATGTCCTTATCATATTTTTATTTCCCGAAATATTCGTTTGCTAAAGCCTGATTGTTACTGTATGTTTCTTGCTGTTGTTGGCGCCGAGGTAAGAACAATAAGCGTTCGTGGCACAAATACCATCTCTGCCCTGTTCAGTTCGCTGCTCACTTCATATCCAATTCCCTGGATATTCGCTGCCTGTTCGTTGTTTTTTTCGGACGTTGTTACGATAAACGATTATTGCACGATTTTGGAATTGTTTTTCGAGGCCTAGAAATATCACAAGTACTGTGTAGAGAAGTGATAGATTTTCATCTGCAGTTTCCATCGAATGATCCTTCGGCCTCTGAGCTGTGTGGGTGGTTGCTCTTCTTTTCTGTTTCGGTGGAATCCACTATCTGTAAAAAAGCAAAAGGTAGGTCCCTGAGCGGGATTGAACTGCACCAGCTCTGATTGCTGACAAAGTCACTACTCATTGAGCCACCGGTGCCAACAGATTCGCGGCTCGCGAACGCTCTTCCATTTCACAGCAGTAGAGCAAACTCTCCCTTCTTTCCCATGAAATCGATATTGCGTGTGGAGCACCACGGTGGTTTAGCTTTACCTCGTCATAGCGCCTCAGGGATTCATTTCCGACCCCACATGTTATATACCGTTGTGATCAGTAGATCGAGACGCATCGATTGAAGACAAGAAAAAGGGGGTTAAAAAGTGCCGGAATCCTTCTTTAAATCCGAAGACCTTTATTTTGTGTTAAGTAGCAACCAAAGAAATGGAGCAAACAAATGACATTACCAAAACAACATAGTATTAAAAACGGTCATCAATAGTCCCTACTGGTATATTATCTGCGATCCAAACTCATCTTTCGAGCCGCGGCGATCTATTCTCACCAGTTCATTGCAATCAAACGGGAGAGTCGCAAGAGCAATTCGAACGATGAATTGGAAGCACATCTCAAGTGAAAGGGGGATCTTTTTGTCGAGCATATGTACGCCCACCATATGGAACACGCTGTCCAATCTATTCTCGCAGAATGCGCGATGCCTCTATAGTGAACCCTCGTTTGTCGATATTTCTCTAACCTATGCGTGTATGTAGATAAATGCTAGGCTATTCTTGAAACTCGTCTACTTCCTCTCTTTCTCACCCCCATCATCACTATTTCATCAAGGAATGGAGACATTAGTGTAAATTAACGAAATAAAATTAACTGTTTGAAGTGATGTAGGTTTCGCTCGTTATTCTTAAGAGGCAATATGCTCGGAGATCGAGGTTGCCGCGGTCCTGACAATTGAAGTTGGTTCTCCCGACCTGCCACTGGGTGTGTGGGTGGCCCTAGGGGTCCTGAGTACATTAAATGATATTTGACCCCAAACGTCCAAGGTCACGGGTTGTGACGTCATCAGTTCTGGAAAACTTTGCACGTTCATATCTTTTGAAAAAAAGGTCGCGGAGCTTCGGGATTTGAATGGGGGTGCTTGGGAGCACTAGGGCTACAATTTGACCATAGTGGCCATTTTGGGGCCTCGTGTCCTAACTGCACCCCCTGAAGGTGGGGCATTGGATCTCTGGGATAAAAGGCGATAACCACTCGGGTTTTGATTCAACAATTGATTCTCCCCCAGGAGAGATAGATAGGCGGAAAGGGGCAAGAGACTAGACGGCAGTCGGCGTAAACAACTCACAGCGAATGAGTCGAGGCAACAACACTCTGAACTGCTGCCTTGAATTCAATTCTTTCCGGAACCGCTTGCCAATATGAGATATGTTTTGAAAGTGCGCAACAAACAATCTAATACCACCCCCTCACCTTTACAAGGATTCAACTTCTCCTCCTCAATGTATTCTGCTGATACGCCGACGAGAACTGAAGGGTTTACAATGGACGGGGCAATTCCTGGAGGGTCTGACCATATGAGATAGTGATGAGGAGTAGAAGGGGTCGATTCATGCCTGGAGGGAAGGGGCCTTGTCCAGTCGAAAGGGACGAGGAGAAGCAGTCGATAGGAGCCGTGTCTATTCATGGACAAACCCTTATCTTGGGACGACTAATGCCTCATTCCACTGCACTCTGCAGATGGACACAGCCAGAGGATGCATTCCGTCTGTTATGGGAGAATACTATCGCCACGTCTCTTTCTCAGAGAGCGAACGCAGAGAAAGATAGGAGAGGAGAGGATACAGTTCGCTCATTACGTATTGTCGAGAACCAGAGGGCGTCTAAATTACCGTTCCGTACGCGACTGCACTCTCTCCACGGTCTCTCGTTGTCTGCTTGCATGCAGACAACGAGAGACAATGGAGAGAGTTTCGCACCTAGGTGCGAAGTGGTTCCCACGGTACCGTGGGAATTAGACGCTCTCTGGTTCTCGACAATACGCGCGCTTGGAATCGTGATAATATCGCCCATCTTCCAGGAAAAGCTATTTTACAGGGAAAAAGATGACATGAAAATGTAAGCTCACAGGTTATTTATTTACAATTTATTCAACATGTTTATTTGCAGCTGAGGATAACCGAATTTGGCGCTACAATTCATCAATAAGTATTCTGAGCGATCAATATTAAGGGCCTGGTCCAGTTGATTACGTTTGTCCAGGCCTGGAACAGGAAACTCCCCAGAACTGGATGCATGGCTGCCCTCCACGGTTGATACCATCTCCGACAGTGAAGGCAATTGGGCAATGGACGTTGGAGCCAGTCGGACGGAACGGCCTGCCATTCACAGTTCATTCAGTCGATTCATCTTTCCTCACTTGTGCACCAGAAGGTCACTTTTCGTGTTCGGAGACGTCATGACGTAGTCGATCTCAGTTAGAACACGCTGAATTTGGCCATGAATTCCAGGGAGAGCGGTCAAACTGACTCCTTGAGTGATATTGGTGGCCCATCCGGGACGAAGGCAGTCCATCCACCCCTCACTGGCCCACTTGGAACGGAATGAGTCCTTCTTCATGTTGAAATCGCCAGCCACGATTGTGGGATGAGAAGCTAGAACATCGCCCATCAGGCTGTTGTATACCCTGGAAGGAACTCACGAGACTTCATCTTCTTCAATGCCTCCACGCAGGTTTTGAAGTGGTCAGTCGAGTCCTTGAGGGAATACATGCTTACCTCAAATTATCGATTCAAGATTTGGACAAAGTACGCTTACAAGGCGGTAGGACTCTCCCGACTTCAGCTTGAAGTCTGCGAAGACTACCTCGACCTCTGAAGGAATGCGAAATGGAAGGAGACTGGGAGATTGAACCAGGAGCTCCATCCCTGACCAGCAGGTCCTCCGCTCCGCAATTTCCCACTGTGAACTTGTTTCGAGGCTTGTAGAGGATGGCGGAGCCCCGCTTGAATCGACCCATGGGATTGGTGGAGGGGACATTGCTGAAGAGGGACTTCATCAAGTAACAACGAGAATCTTGCATGTATCGGTATCCGAGAGTAGTGGTCAGTGCCGCCAGTACTCTTTCCGTAGCCTTGACCTCGTTGAAGAGAATGACGTCGGGACGATCCAGTACAAGAAACCTGGCAGAAGAAGCTGAGGATTGAAGGAGACTCTTCCTCACCAAATGAACCCCATGTAGTCGAGAAGTTGAGATGCCATTCCGCACACGACGCTGATCGAGACCATCTCCACCACAACTTCATTCAGGAGAGTACCGTCTTATCGCGAATCTTCTGCGCAGTCTGCGAAGACGACGACGAGTCCTTGATCAACTGCAGGCACACCTCCGTAAACTGCGCCGGTGCCAACTGCTCCATCCACTGGCAGAGTTCCTGCAATTCTCCCTCCTCCCTTCTCCTTCTCCCTCCCTTGCCTCGTACTGTCCCTTGGTCAGTTCCTTCCTCTGCACGATTACCCTCTCGAGTTCCTTCAGTCTATCCAGTAGTTCCTCTTCCTGCTGCACAGTCACAGTCCCTGGCCGATTTCATCATTTCGATAGTATAGACTACTTGCAAACCAGTGGTAGTGCATCCAGTCGTGGTTCCTTTGGGAATGCTGGCGGCGGGAGCCTCGACGAGACCCGTCTTGGGGTTGAACACTGGCTTGCCCATCCCCAGCTTGCCCTCGAGGGCGGTGATCTTGCTAGTCATTCCATTGATATTCTTTCCTTCCAGCAGTGCCTGGCCTGCAAAGGCGACATCTCCCATTGGATATCTCTATTTCTGGTTTAAAAGTTTCAAGAAGTAGTAATCTTGCTTGTCTACGAGTAGTGAGAAATTTAAAATTTACAGCCTGCAAACAGCTTTGGATGTGAAAAATCCGGATGTCTTATATTTGCATATCAGGATTGTACCAACCCGAGCTCATGCCTCCCTCCATTCCCTCCTCCAGTGCAGTCATGGCAGCATCTCTCTTGGCCACGGACTTGGCCAACTGCGAACGGGCAATGCCTGCAGAGGCACAAGAGACATGAAAGGTGCTGGCAGAGGGAGTACCATTCTGGATCTTAGCAGTGATTTGCCCAGCCCCGTATCCTGCCACTCCGTCGAACACGGGAACGGCCACGGCATCGAAGATTGCGCCACCTTTAGAATTGAAACAATGTTATCAAAGATCAAAGATCAACCAGAAGGATTCTTGACTGCGTGAGTGACGGCGGCTAAGGTTCCATGAGGCCTGCAAGGCGAATAATCTAACACTGATCCGGAACGGAGCAAATGACTTGAATTCGCCGGATCCGATAGAGTCAGCAGTAGTGAAGGAGCCATCAACTAAGGCCCCTCCTCCATTTCCACCCGCCACTGCACCAACTGGGCCGCCCGTCACGAATCCTAGAATATACCTAGTAATATCGAACTTTAAAGAAGGACCGGTTGCCGTGAAATAGAAGACGACTGGTGTGACGAGTTTACGTCGTCCTATGGAAGTCACTCTCCTTATTGTTAGTACGACTTTTACTACATCACACCAGTCTTCTTCTACTTCACGGATGAGGATGTTGCTACCGGTCCTTTTTTTAAAGAGCGTCTAATTTCGCGTCTTGGATTTATAATCTGCTGTTTACGAATTCCTTTTCTATACGCAAATAATGTTTACCTACAACTCCTCCTCCGACGACTCCGGTGGACCTCGTGGCAGAGAGATATGCCTGCTCGGCGCCCTTCTTGTCCCCTGCCAGCAGGTGGATTCCAGCTGACAATATCCATTGTAAGAGATCACAAGGATCAATACCTTTCGCATGTCCAACGACTGGAATTCCATCCATCGTATTTAGTAGAAGTTTGCCGCTTCGTTCATTCGTTTCCACGAATTTCTTCTCATCGCCGGTAGCAACAAGTTCCACCAGGGAAGTAGCCTAGTGTAATATTAATCATCTCAATCAACGAGGGCACCTGGGCGACTACCGGACACTCGTGGAAGAATTTCTCTTGCGTCGCCAAGGCTCCATCCACATCCCCTAAATGAAACCATTGACCACACAGTTGTCAGATACGAACCAGTGATGAGCTGAACTCCTGATTTGATCTGCGACACGACGGGAAGAGTGTTCGTGTTGCCCATTTCTAGAATAGATTATAACGACGAAGAGTTTAACAACCCTGTTCCAGGGCACATTCCAGAAAACAAAATTTGGGCGACAGAGGATGAAATCGAATAGATATTCCGGCAAGAGCCTAAATGCCCAAGCTCAACAAGCTGGGGGAAAACTCGACGTGTTTTCTTTCGAGTCTTCACGAGGAAGTTGTGGCATGTTGCTTGCTATTTATCTCTTACAATGTGATCAGAGTCGATAGGCTAACGGCCGAGTTCTCCTTCCCTCTGATCTTGCAGAGAGAGCACTGAATTAGAGGAGTCGCAGGGTGGAAGGAGCGTCCACGATGGGGCGTTACGCAATAGACACTCCGATCGGCATGTGTTGCGTGTAAACAACCACCAATTGCCATGCTGAGGTTGCGAGCATTCAGGTTTTATCTTTGTGTTGAAACTTACAGCGAACAAATCTATTGTTTTTTTCAAAGGAGCAACCACATATAATTTAAAATGGACATGATCAAGTGTCCAGCACGGGGACAACCACGGCATCGAAGATCGCCCCTCCTGCAAAGATCGATAGACTTCATCAAATATCAAAGATCAACCCGATGGATTCTTGACGGCATTTGAGACGGCGGCAATGGAACCCGTGGGCCTGCAAAGGGAGAGGGACGTGGAATGGAAAGAGACTGACTTGAACTCGCCCGCTTGGTGGGAGGATAGTGCAGTGGAAGTGGCATCGATAAGCGCCCCTCCTCCCATTCCACCGGCCACCGCCCCCATCGGGCCACCCACCAGGAAACCTGACAACTTCTATATTCGAGATACCAATAACGTCTAGTTTCGCGTTCCGTTGGGTCTGCACCTTCTACACGGATGCGACAGTTATCAACGAGATCCAGATGTGTTAGGATCCGAGCAAAAGCTCACAGAAGAATCGAAATCACATGTGTGAAAACTCGGGCGGAACACGAAATTAGACGGTTGGTACTTCCGTAATAGTTTGCTGATAAGTTCCCGACAGGACGTACCTCCAACCCCTCCAGCCACAACACAAGTGGATCTGTTGGCTGAGAGGAAGGCCTGCTCTGCGCTTTTCGAGTCCCCAGCCAGCAAGTGGATTCCGGCTCAAATATTATTCAATGAAAGCGATGTGTTGAATCGGTACCTTTGGCATGTCCGGCCACCGGAATGCCATCAATCACGCTGAGAAGAACACGGCCGCTTCGCTTATTCGTTTCCTTGAATTTCTCCTCATCGCCATTTGAATAGAGCTCCACCACAGATGCCACCTGGAATATCAAAGTCTAATTTCGCGTTCCATACGAAGTGACACTTCAATGTGCATGGAATTTCCATTCTCAAAGGAGCGCATCTTGAGTCATACGAAATGACGTGAATCCATAAACATATGTCGTATGGAACGGGAAATTAGAAGTTATTGAAGTTTCGTAATTACGTGATATTCTCCCGAAATGTCGAGGACGAACCTGTGCGACTCCTGGACACTCGTGGAGGAATTTCTCTTGAGTTTCCTTGGCTCCATCCACATCGCCTGAAATCGATTCCTCGCGGGACTGAGAATAATTCAATGTAACCTGTGATCCACTGCACTCCCGACTTCACTTGGGACACGACTGGAAGGGTGTTCGTGTTGCCCATTTCAATTTCAGAGCAACGAAGCAAAGGAAAGGCCAAAGAGAAGCATCGAGAGTCGTTTCTGCAGCAGCGACAACTGTGAGAGAAATACTTCCATTCCCATCCCACGATAAGACGGAGCAGAAATAGTTTTTTTTCTGACTCCCGAGTATTTATTTATCCTGGACGCCATGGGACTCATTGCCTTGTCATTGCGAGGAATCTGAGAGATACAATTTGTTTGCTTTGAGGTGTTGTATTGATTGTGGCCGAATTCAACGACTTATTGAACTTTATTTTGTTAGGTGTGGGGGGTAAAGAATAAGAATGAAGAGTAGAGGTTCCTCCATTTCCTCAGCGACTGATCCACTGGACGAACATCTGAGAATTGCGAATAGAATTCATCGACGATCCAAGGTCGTGTGCATTTAATTCCACGCCGAGCTCCGAACTCTCTCCACTTCTTTCTTTCTCTGCGCGCAAACGCAGAGAAAGAGAGACACGCATGGAGTACAGTTCGCAACGAACGCGAAATTGGACGCATCTGAATCTTCCATAATGGCTCACTTACCACAATTCCCATGGCCACCCCCGGCGACCAGCATGAGGACAGCGGGGATCACCTGAAAATGGGCGTGAGAGAGTCTATCAAATGGTCTGACACATCGCAGGATACTGTGGTCGACTCCTACGCATCCTCCACAGCACTCGCGGCACTCGCATGGGCAACTGAGCTTTATCGATCTTCCAACACTGTCTAATTTCGAGTTACGTCGGACTGTTTGATTGTTACGAAATCAATTTTTTCGCTACCCTAAAATGGGTTTAGAGTGGAATATAAATTTAATGTGTCCACAACAATCAGTCCGTCCGGAACGCGAAAGTGGACGCTATTGGAGCTTGAATTAATCTTCTTCTTCGATTTGAAGTGTGACCCACCTGTCTCCAGCTTGTTGTTCTGTGGAAAAAGATGGATAGCACATAGTATTCAGTCAAGATGCAGAAGAGCAAGACTAAACGGAAAAGAAGATGCGGGCGAAGACGAAAAACGTTGCTACGGCCGTTACCAAGTCCTTCCGATGTGGAGGGCAGTTATCCGGTTATGGGCCAATTCAAAACTACGTTTTCCCTTCTGCTTGGATGTTAATTTTGTGAAAATTACAGTACGTTTATGAAAATATGTTGAGCATCAGAAGTGAGTTTTATTGCTTCGTCTTCGCCTTGGACTTCGTGCAAGTGGCACAGCAAATGGAACGGAATTGAGCCGCAGAGCAGAAGTGTTTCAGCTTCGCCTTCGAGTATTTGCCGCACGTCTTGGCGTTGAGATCGACGCACTCTGCATTTATTCGATCGCTCTCCATCCCACACCCTCTTCTCCCCCTCCCCCTCCTTCAGGTGGGAAGCGGGGAGATAAGGGAAATACTGGTGATCGGGGTGGGCGGCCTAAAAATAGTAAAAACGGGGGGGGGGGGAGGGGGGGGGGGGGGGGGGGGGGGGGG
>JACMIG010000514.1:0-30753 GCA_014805385.1 Levipalatum texanum
CATTGTAAATTTATAGAAACACGTTGGGGACACTTTCGACTACCTCCGCTACGAGCTCCGCGACGACCTCCGGGACCGCGTAGGCGATGACCGTCGACCTCGTCATCGTGCTCATCGCCATTGTAAATTTATAGAAACACGTTGGGGACACTTTCGACTACCTCCGCTACGAGCTCCGCGACGACCTCCGGGACCGCGTCGGCGATGACCGTCGACCTCGTCATCGTCATTGTAAATTTTTAAAAAAAATTTTTCAACTACGCTCTCCACAACGAGCTCCGTGACGACTTCTAGTATCACATAAAAACGTTGCAAGAGCCTGTAAGCCCTAATAGAACCGTAGTGAACATGTTTGTAAGAGAGGGGCATGAGGAAGGTCCTCATCCTGGAGCGTGAACAACATTTCATGTTCCCCTCCGTTGTTCTATCTTGCATAGCGGGCGAAACATCGTCCAGGAGTGCGTTAAATTGAGTATACGCATGGGCAATATCACCAGTAGTTAGAAGATTACGAAATGGGTAGTACCCCTGGAAAACAGAGAGGAAATAAGCGAGGGATCCACTCAATGAACGACGATTGTGTTTGAAGCAGAAGCGGTACTGAGTTCAGAAATGGTCCCCAGGAGCATTATGTTATAGCTCTTATATTCTTTTGCTCCGGAAGTGCGTCGGAAGGACGATGATTTCTCCTCTCTCCTCGCTCCCTAGCTTATCTGATGTTTCGCGGTATAGAGCGCGTCTGGTACCATCCTCCTATCCTTCCTTCCTCTCTCTCTTATCGATGTAGTTCTGTGGATTTTCATAACCCGTCATAACTTTTGCATCTCTTGCGATTGAATACCCCACGGTGCCTCCTTGTTTGGAAGTGATCCCCTTTTAGTCCATCCATGTTTAAGAGCAATTTCTGTAATGTACTCAAGAGTGTGTATTATTGCTGCAAACATTAAATTTAACATTACAGAGAGGACCCCTATGCGGTCTTTGGTTTCGTGCTGCCTTCTTCTGGTTTAATAGTGACAAGATCTCCATCAACATCCACAAGTCCGTCTTCCTTTTCACCGAGCATGGCTGCCAGCTGCAGGTGTGGCACATATTAACGTACCTATTCAGTGGTATTTACAGATCGGCCCGTGCTTCGTCAACGGTCATCCAGTTGCCAATTCAATCCACGGGACTCGATTACATGCGGATTGCTGAGCCGCGACAAGAACGAGCTGGAGGCGGTGATCAACGTCCGCGAGAGGATGCAGGTATTTTCTTCTTTTGATGCTACTCGATCTCTAATAAAAAATTATTAGCTTCTGTAGTACAATGCGCCTTCAATGCGGATTGCGGGGACGTCATGCCCGATAAAATTTATTGTACTCACTTGGTGCAGCGATTGCTGTTAATAACTCATATATACGAATTTTTTAGAAGCATAACGAGTCTTTGATGTTTGCACAGCCGTTATACTTCTCGTTCTACTCGGGATCGCAATCTTCTCCGTATGTGAGTTTTCTTTCCTAGGAGTTGAATGTCCCACTCGTAAAAAAAAAGCTGAAAAATGCCCCTTCCCAAAAGCGAACGAAATCCATTTTACCTCTTTAGCCAGCTTTACTTTGCTTAGCGGCCTGCTAAAACCCGAGTTGTTTTTCTTTTCGGTGAGTGTTTTGAATGATCGAGCCATCTGACGATATATGGAAATTGCTAGCAAACAATTTCTAGAATCTAAACGGATTTCCAGGGAGAACTAAGAACTTGCATGACAACAACCAGAAACACTAGGGATGAGCAGACGATAAACAGAGTACAAATGTTGTTGTTTTCGTAAACTATGGTACTACGCATGAACACTGACTAGTTGATTAGCATCCAAGTCGGCACTTTCCGAACATTTAGCAGGCCGTGAGATAAAAAAGGGTCACTCAAAGACTCGCCCCCCCCACATTTTTGCCCCATATCTTGCTGATGTCTCAACCAATTTGGGGCTTTTGATGAGTCGTTCTCATGGTATAAAATTCGTCCAAAAATCATAGTGATGGAACTCTCTTCTTAGGCGTGCAATCTGTTGACATTTTCGAAATTAGTGAAATTAGATTTAGATCCCATGTAGCCCATGCATAGAAATCAACCTTTTATAATCTAGTGTCAACGATTGGTGTTGGGGAAAAAGTAAAAAAAGTAATTTTCCGAACAAGAGCTGCAACAAGAGCTCCAACATTGAGGAGTGCAACCGACCCGAATTCACGAACTTCCTGAGAACGGGGAGCCGTTCGTATACCGGCGACTAATCGGTGTGCATCGCCATCTCATCGCTACAACAGCAAACTCTGCAGGTGCAAAAATAAGGTTGGTTGATTTTGATTTTGTGGTTCTTGTTTTGAGTGAAATGATTCCGTCATTGGGATAGCCGTGGGAATTCGAATGATCAAGGTGTACATTATGTCTTTTCTAGAATATCTCAACAAAGAAACATTGATGCGCTCGCCTTCTCGTGCGGACAGAAGCACAGGGAAGTTGCAGCGGAGAATGATCTAGGGCATCAACAAGAAAGTATGTAACTGACTTAATATCCTATTTATTCCATAAAATAGCAGAATTACGGAAATTAATTTTTTGTTTTCATTTTAATACATCAATCAAAATTTTAAACCATTGTTGTGAATTAATAAAACCACTGAAAACACCACATCCCATAATAAGCGTTTCATCTGTGTTGTTTAGGCAATAGAAGGCATCATTTGAATGATGCAGACGAGAAGGAAACGGAGAGGAGCGGGGACACCATAGTAGAATCCATTCCTCGGCTTATAAAATGAACGTTGAGAGAGTGGAGTTGACAGTGGAGCTGTCACGGATGAAGATAAGAAAATAGCATTCTGGATATTGCTAACGGCCTCGCAGTCGAGAGGAGGGTTGCTGAAGGGTGTGTCGGTGACACCATGGTCCCGCCTCCCGGTATCTCTCTCTATCGCTCTTATCCTTTTTTTAATCCTTGCTCACTCTTGGATCTTTCTGATGGTTGCTAATGGTCGGACATAAAGGTTCTCTCTAACGGCTCGGACGCGTTCTGCTATAGGGTTCACAGGGAAGGGTATCAAAGGGAAGGAGGAGACATTTGGGTCTCTCTATCTCACGGTCTTATAATATTCACTGGTCACAGAGGCACTGGGGCTTCTGTGTACCTCGTCGAAGGGAGTAACCAATACAAAGGGAATAGGGGCCGTGTACTTGCATTCGTCTTCATTCATCTGCTCTGCTTCTCCGTATTGAACTACACTCTGCACAAACGCCAGGTTCAATCGACATGCATGTTTATTTGATTTTTGTAAACATCATTTTTAACAGTTTCTTTATCGCTTACCGGGAAACATTTCGCAAACATTTGAGTGATTTCTTAATGGATGTCGTTGAATGAGAAGTGGGGCTGATATCGTGGTGGAACCTTGGGTGGTTGCTAATTGTTCATCCCATTTGCATATATTCTGATACTATACATCTCCAGGGGAATTGATTGGTAATCAATACTCTTATTATGATTACATGAGAAAATTGGAATGAACTTAATCTACATGTGGGCATAGCAAAAATTTGATGTTGTTTCCAATTAGTTCAGGAAGCGAATGCTCATCTTGGACTCGATGTCCGTTTTCTCCATCGCCTGTAAAAAGGGATATCAGGCGCCTGACCAGTAGACGACTACCTTGGAGAATTCTTCGAAAGAGATCATGCCGTCGTTGTCGGCGTCTGCCTCTTCGATCGTTCGCTCCGCGATCTTATCCAGCTGCAATTTTAGTTTTTTCCTTCCATCGAAATCCTGCTTACCTGCTCAGCATTGATGTTAGCCCCGACCATGCTGTTGAGGATGACCTTGAACTCCTCGCGCGTAATATATCCGTTCTTATTCAGGTCGTACATCATGAAAGCAACTGCAAACGTTTATGTCGTTAATTGATAAAAACAATTAACTACATTTTAGAGAGAAAAGCACTTACAGTGTAGTTTCTCATCTCGGGCGTTGAGAACATTATTCTTGGATCGGTCAATCGGCTGGAACTTGGCGAGGACGCGGACGAACTGGCGGAAGTTCAATCTCTTCTCTCCCTCCGACCTGCAAGATTCCTTAAAATAGCCTGAAGAGTCGTCAATGTGTTATATTAGTGCCCATCATTCGTTGAATTCTCCCGCTCTCTCTCTTTGAATCATTGATCCCGTGCGGCGAGTGTAGATGCACGTTTGATCTGTGACGTCCACAGTCCCCACAAGAACGACAGCACTCCATCCCGAAACAGGGTGCTGGCGGGTGCAATCTATGTATGCATGACGTTTCCACCCAGGACACTGCTCATTATCACATATAACGCCCTTTGGCCGAAATCTGCCAACTTACACTGTGGAGAAGAAGGCATCGACGATGCGGTCCCCAAGAGGGTTGACGGCGACTTCGGGGACGTTGAGGAGGTCGTCCCTCACGAGGAAGCCCTGCCCCTTCTTGTCCAGAGACAGGAATCGGCTGTACAGACGGACGATCTGGTTGCGGTTGACTGGAAATGACTCATCTCACAATTGAAGGATCAATAGGAAAGTATGCATGGCATTTAGAGAACTTTGAAGAAACCATAAGTTTCTGTGCCCTCCCCCCAACAGATCGATGATGCTGTATGAGACGTAAACTTTCAGAAAAATGTGCACATTGTAATCTGCACCTATGACATATTGCTGAAGAGAAACTCAACACATAACAAAAATGATACTTAAACAATAAATGGACTGGGCGTTTCGGTAAATAGAAAGATGAACGGGCATTTTCGTTCCAATCACGATCCCACTGTGCATGGGGGTGTTCATTATTTTTTTAAAGTCAAGAAAAGTACACTAACACTCGGTTTCGCGGGCCATTTCCTCGATCTCCTCGTCGCGGAGCATGAGCGAGCTGCTGTTGCCCATTTCGATTCGATACCTAAAGAAGAAAGGCGATCACGGAACCAACCACGCAGAGGAAGAGCGACGAACAGAGAAGGAAAGGGAGGAGAGGGGGGGAATGGAATGGGAGAGGGAGTAAATAGGTAGGAGCCATGGCCACTCGTGACGGGTGTGCTGCACCCCGACGATGTTTACCAATGGCGATATAAATGGAACAAACCACCGTTTTCGATCGGGATATTGTCGAAACATTCGCTTATAACAATAAGAAATCCATTCCAACACAATAAATTAATCAAATATCACTAAAATTGGTCGTGCACACCCAGCGGAGGAATTTCTCTCGTGGTGTATTACTCATTCTTGATGTGTACTGTACTTAAATACTTTGAACTTCGTCTGTTCATTGTCTCGGGTTTCTGCCCGTTCTGCTTTGTTTTTATTGTTTTTACTGACAGTATAGCTATAATAATAGACTGGCTATAATTTGAGGGTATAGCTTGCATGTAGATGTTCATTATTCCGTACTACAACAAACCATTATCATAGTTCCCTCGCAACCAAACCAGCCGTTTGATTCCGATTCGTGCATATGATTATACTTTATCGGATTTAATAGGTGGCTGGCATGTAGCGGCTTTTGAACTATCATACAGAGATGATTTTGTTTTTATTTTTCAGTTTCGTTATTTGGAACGTTTCAATATCGTACAATTAGAATGAAACAAACACAATCAACATTTGATGCATTCACTCGGATAACGGTGGTAACTCGATTAAAGTGTTTGATGAGTAGATGGACGGAAACAGGAAGAGGACACGGTGAAAGTCAGGCACTGCTAATCTGCGGGTACTTTCCCCGCTCTACTTCGAAGTAGAGGAAGAAGGTGAAGAGGAGGTTGTACATGGGAGTGGAGCAGTGGCTGAAGGCACTCCTTCCGTTGCCCGACCAGATCTTGAAAGGACGCTCCACTTCTCTGTAGGTAAAACAGCGAATGCACTCCGGAAGCTATAAAGAAGTTTTGAATTCTTAGGGTGTAGCTCACCTCGCATCTTTCGTAGGGACACTCGCAGGAGGAGTTGGGGTCGTCCAAAGATTTCATGAGCATTTGAAAGTGCTGTAGGGAAAGTAATCCAAGTGCGAGTGAGAGAAGTCTTTCCTCTGGGGCAGAGGAGGGCTGGTTCAGCTTCGCTATGAGCTTCTTCTGCTTTTTGATCTAGAGGAATCGAATGAACCTGACGGCAATAAACTAACTGCGCGATAATGAGCATCCCTTTGCTTCCTGCATGCAATTTTTGCTTCCTTCAGTTCAGCGGGCTTTAAAATGTGTATTATCACTTCGTAAAACCTGACAAACCAAGATCTTGAACTCCTCCTTCTTGACGTAGTAGTGATTCATGTTCTTAACTTCTGAAATGGATTCCAAAAAACGGTAGTCGAAGGTTTGGATACTAGAGACACTTGGACTAACTGTTTAAACATTTATTGCGGAGTTTTCCCTTCTTAGCTCGGTTGTAGAGAAGAGGAAAAGGGCGTCCCTCGACGTAGGGGACAGTGAGGTCGTCGTCGGAGTGGGACATCGCTCCTCCTCCACTCTCTGCAATTGAGGAATGAAGAAATACACGAAGTGCGCGTCAAAATTTCGAAACTATTTCCACCGCGGAGCAGACGTTCTGTCAAGTAGTGAAACCAATGCACGGACAGATTTATAGCGCATCGGAAGGCGATACAGTAGAGGAAGACAACCCTCGAATAGTGGCGCATTTCTTCTGAATTTATTCATCACCAGGGTATTGATTATGGAAGGCATTCCACGTTGCTTCCCCTTAATGGAAGTGAGTTTCGGAGAAGGGACATAACACTGACTTGTCTCTGATTACCGAGGGAGAAACATGTCATGCGGGAGAGGAATGAATTTGGATTCCTCATTAGTGGGACAACTCGAGGGTACGGGAATCATCTATCCGTCGATGATGTAGCTGGAACCCTAGAGGTTCTACTGAAACACAGAGGCGCAGAACATTTCTATTGCGGAAGATTTGTTCCGTTGGAACTAGTGTTCACAAAAAAACGTTGGTCTCCATAGTGGGTTTTATTCGAATGCTAACGTGGGAAAAGACGAGCAGGATCTTCAGGCAAAATGACAGCCTCAACCACTGCGAATATTGCTACGGTACCCACCTGGTAGGGGAAACCGTTGTGGCTAAAGAAATGCCAAAAGCGTTGATGTTGAGCCACGCGGACGTCGACTGTGTCTTCGGATCCACGAGACCAATAAGTGGCGTCATTTGCAACTCCGCGCAAGAAGACCGCAAGAAGACATCGTCCTTTCATCAGAATATTTTGCATTCGGGCAATTTCAATCGGAATCATTTTATTCTGTCGGAAAAAGTAAATAAATCACGAAAAAGCATCATGAAACCTGTAATGTATTGAATCGAAGCTGCATGGTCTATGAACTTGACAATAATAGTTCTCCAAATGGCTGATGGATGGAGTAGAGTATTTCAGTATCGCGAGAGGATGGTAGAGAGATCAGAGGAAGGTCGTCGGTCATGTTTGGAGATGAAGGTGGGTCGATGGGGAGAAGGCTGAGGGTGAGTGTTCGCGTTCCCTAAGCGGCCACCGACACCCATGGAGTAGACGAGGAGGACTTCCTTCTCCTGAAG
Organism: Levipalatum texanum; assembly: GCA_014805385.1. Taxonomy (NCBI): domain Eukaryota; kingdom Metazoa; phylum Nematoda; class Chromadorea; order Rhabditida; family Diplogasteridae; genus Levipalatum; species Levipalatum texanum. Next base: position 7,576 of record JACMIG010000514.1, read on the forward strand.
ATATTCAGATTTACTATTAGTATTGACAGCCAGCCCCCGATTCATCTCTCCCTCAAATTGTGATACCATTGGAGTGGGTTGGGAGCAGTGGAGGAGGAGAACGCTGAGAAGAACGGAGACGAGTCCGAAGGCGACACTACTCACTACCATGCGGAAGATCTCCCCCGAGGACACTGCAAACGAAATCATTTATTTAGGACCTGGCCCATCACGACTGACCATCTCGATCCCAGAAGAAGACGTCGTCGTGACCGGCGTAGTCGGAGTAGACGAAGGCAGCGAAGAACGCGAGTGAGTAGAGGACGAAGAGGCAGAGGAGAACAACCGCGTGAACAGCTCGCATCACGGAGCAGTGCTAGAGGAACAGATGCTCGACCACTACTCTTGGGTAGAATGATGGGCCAAGGGGATGTAGATAATCATCAGCCCGTTGAATAAACCATCCGCTTCTACCCATCTCTCGTTCTCCCTCCCTTCACACTCTCTCGGTCTCGGATTACAAGACAGTTGTTGCCTATCCGCCTTGTCCATCAAGGGCCTCTCCCTTGGAAGGGGCCATGGGGTCAACTGACATACCGGGTGTCGACACGGGAAATAGCCGAGTATCGCAGTTCCCCGTCGAGACGACGGGCAATGGGCGCGCGGAGTGGGCAAATCATTGAAGGGTGTGATAGATTACAAGCATGATAGGTGGCGCTATCCCTTGCGCCCTGTCGCATTCCGCTCGACATTTTTTGCAGCGGCCGTAGAGGAGAGAGGGAAGGATTGACACTGTACGGGATCGTGCAGCCCCTCCAAGAGGAAAAGGTGCTATGAAGAATTCACCCTGGGGGTAAACAAGATAGGAAGGAAGTGGTGTTTCTCGACCCATGTATTTGTACTCAATGTGGCCGTGGCAAGTTCATTTCCTATCCTATGGGGGAGTTGGGGGCGTAGAGGGGATTGTAGGCTTTCTCGCCTTGCTTGTTCATGCCCATCCACCTGGCCACTCCCATAGATCCCCACACCTTCCTTCCCGTGAGACGCCCCACTCGAGATAATCCCCCTCATCACACGAGGCTGAACACGATAACGGACCATGTTCCTCTTCCTGTTCGGAGCCGCCATCTTCCTCTCCATTTCTGCCGTCTTCCTGCTGCTGTGTGCACTCGGCAAGGTTCGTACCAGATCTTACAGAAGTTATATTACTGGACGTCATTTACCGTTATACGTCACTATAGATTTGTTTGCGTAGAATAATTTCTCTCAGGCCTTCATACTGTAATGACAGCTGAATGCTATAATGAAGTTACTCGCTTTCCTGTGCAAATGGTAGTGATGGAAACGACTAATTACTTGAGGCTCACACTCCGGCCGTGATGGAATGTTCTGAACGATGCGTTACTAAGGCCGTCATCAGCAGCACACGCCACAGCAAAATACACCCCCATTCCACTTCTTATGGCATAAATGCGTTGCCTCGATGGCAGCAATGCCCATTCGTGATAAATGAGTTGCCCAATATTTATTCGTGATAAATGAGTTGCCCAATATCGCCGCTGTTTCTTCCCCGAGCACTTCACTTGCTCCCATTACGAACCGCTTCATAATGAAAAAGCAACAGAACGGTTTTCTCAAATCCATAACAGAAAACTAAAAAATAAAGAAAACAAACACTTACAATTATTATTTAAAAACACCAAGTCATGTTCGCGCCCCAGCGCAAATTTATTTTCGACTACTCGCAACGCACGACGGGCGCTAACGGGAGTAATGAAGCAAGGGCAAGCCGCTGACTTGGCACTGTGTTTCAAATGTATTTCTTTTGTATACTCCCTTGGTTTTAATTAGAGTTTTATTATTTAATTTAAAATGTGTCATACGTATCGTTGCAGGGCTCCCGGCCCTTCTGATGAGTGGCACTGGCCTCAGGCAGCGGAAAAGCGGCTTGGCCGGTAAGTGACACGTTTCCTTCCCTCCCTCTACCTGACTTCTGCTTCAAAATAAACTCGATTTAGGCTTCGTAGAGAAGTTCGACGGCTTCTCCAAGGTCGTCGACGATGTCAAGGAGGAAAAGAAGGCCACCGCTGGACTCAGTGAATTTTTTTTTTGTGTGTATTGTCAAGTGACAGCACGAAATTGAATCTTTATTTAAAATGTTACATTTATTACTATTTTCTTTCGTTTTTTAAACAAACTGAGAAATTCCTAGAAAATAATGCAATGTCAATGCTCGAAGCGATCAATTGAACCTCGATCCTTGCAGTTTCCTTCATTTCCTTCGGCGTCATCGCCCTTCTCGTGATGGGCGAATTGTATGGCCACTTCCTTGGGCGACGGAGCTACGACTACCGATTCACCGTCGACACGGATCTTGACGAGTGAGTCGACTAGAGAAAACGTAGATCATTACGTGCTAGTATAAATATACGCCAGAATGAATCAAGCCTACGCGTCGCAGAGATCTACAAGATTGCTTCTATCTTGAACGTCCTTATTTACAAAGTTCTGTTCCGCTCAAACAATCGACTAGGTGATATCACGCGGCGGAAACAACTGCCAGTGAGAACTGGAAAGAGAGGGGCATGGCCCCATCCTCCCTCCCTCTAGTGTGATCTCCGCAGGCGTCCTCCCCTCAAGATGGACTTCATCGTGGCCTCCCCGTGCAATTCTCTCTCCGTCGCCACGACCAACGAGCTCAACGCCGGCCAGGGGCCAATGCACGAGGAGAAGATAACCAAGGATCCCACGCGGTGAGACAATGGAAGAGGAATAACATTGTCGTTTCCAGCTTCGAGTTCACAGACGAAGAGCAGTTGTACTGGACGGTGCTACGACACGCCCATGCCAATATGAACTCTGCCGGCATCAGAGGACTCGAGAATGTCAGTTATTCTCAACCCCCTCTCTCATAATGAATGGTCTGCCCGATCCTCTCACCTCCAAATGTCACCCTCTCGCCCGTTCCCCAAATCCGCGTCTTCCCTTATCTGTGCATCGATTCGGCTAAAGGGCGCCCCATAAACTGCGCCCCCCCCTCTTGGCGGAGGAACCATTGATTGCAACCTCGCCTCGAGATTTTCTCCCCGACTTACATTTCTAAGCTTGTCTCCTCCGTCCATTGCAGTTGGAGTATGTGGAAGACGACGTGGAGGATCGGCTGTCGAGGCTGCAGGATGCGAAGCAACAGGAGGAGGCAGGGAAGATCGAGCAAGAGACTGCCCTACGACGGGCACGAGGAGAGGGAGGAGGAGAGATCGTACGTTCCCTTTATTCACTACGTCTAGTCCATAGACAGGATCCCTCAGTGATCACAAGGGAGGAAGAAGCCACCACGAAAACGAATCCATTAAGTTGATCGTGATTAATAGGGCACTTGATGGACGTTGCAGAGAAATGACCACCTGATCACTGAGGATGTTGTTGCAGGTGTTCATGGTGGCATCGGGGATGGGAATGTTCCAAATGGTGGCGACGTCGGCCAAGGACGAAGGAACCGCCTGTCGCATCCACGGGACACTCGATGTGAGGAAGGGAAAGAACGAGAAGATTCTCGTGTCCCTCTCGGGTGGATTCCCCTCCTTCCATGGACACGGCCACGGACACGGGCAGGAGGAGGACAAGAGTGAGGACTCTCCCTATATTCCAAGAGAGTCTCCCCCCTCAGAGATCCGCAACATCTCCCACCGCATCGAGCAGTTCAACTTCGGTCGCCGCATCGACGGCCTCGTGTCGCCCCTCGCGGGAGCAGAGCAGATATCCCTGAATGGTACTCGCCCATTTCTTCCCTTTCCAACCTCCTCAGGCCACGACGTCTACCGCTACTTCCTCAAGGTGGTTCCGACTAAGATCTACCACGGCATCTTCGGCCGCTACACCATGGCTTACCAGTACTCAGTCACTTTCCTGGTGAGTTGTCTGTTTCTGGCATACTTGGTAGAGTGCCAACTTATCCTATTTCAGAAGAAGCAGCAGGACAGCGAGTACTCTGAAGGGGGCATCTACTTCGAGTACGAGTTCTCCGCCACGGTCATCGAGATTCGGGAGAGAGTCAAGTCAGTTACACCCCCTTCCCTTCCCTCGTAGTTTGTGATGCGTCCGTCCGGTGATTAGTCTTCTCCCCTCGAGTTCATTACCCTCTCCTCCCATGAGAAAGTGAACGCCTGCGAAAGACATAAACATTAGCGAGTGCGCCACCAATTCCATTCATATCGCGCAATAGTCCCATCCCATTGAGAATGTCGACACATTCGATTCGATGATCCTCTGCAGGTCCTTTGTGCAGCTTCTCCTCCGCCTCTGTGCCATCATCGGCGGCGTCTTCGCCACTTCGCAGATCCTCAACTCCGTCATCCAGTCCTGCCTCTGCTTCGTGGCCTCTCCGCCGCCCTCCGTCGCCAAGTCCAACGGCGTTGTCCACGGGAGAACCCCCTCGGACGGAATCCCCATCCTCTCCCAATCAACCGTCGTCATGTGATACCCATTGTACAATAGTGCATTGACTAGAAACAAGAGATTACATCTAGTGCCAAGATCAAAGAACTGTGTCAAGTGCTCTTTTACTTATTCAACGGGACGTTTCCCATTCATGGGCCTGTGTTCTTTCTCAGATGCCGTTCCCTTGCAATCGTGCTGTGATAGTGCCCAGACTGCAATCACCATCGTGAATGTATCTCAAGGCGCTTTTTATAGTGGTTACATAATTTATTTTCCCCATTGATGCATTTTGGAGTACACACTAGGTATCATGCTTTTATTTTGACGGGTTGCCTATTTCTTGCTGTCGCCTCAATACTTGTTGATAACGTGGGGAACATTTCTATTCAGGAGGATAAATTAATTCACTTCAGCATTATCTGTAGCTTCCTTTCCCCGTTTCTATCGGTGCCCGCCTGGCCTACCTCTGTCGCCTTGTTTACTTTGAGGATAAATTACATTCACTACAGGGTTAGCCACTCGTCTCCTGCTCCTCCGCCATGGTTGCCATCGACATCAAGGAGTGAGTTCAATTATGCTCCTTTCCTTAGCAATCAGGCTTTTCCAGGGTCGGTCCAAAGATCCTGAACGGAGGCCTGGCGGGAATAGTGGGAGTGACGTGCGTCTTCCCCATCGACCTCGTCAAGACCCGCCTCCAGAACCAGCGAATCGTCGATGGCAAGGCACAGTACACCGGAATGTCAGTCACATTGAAAATTATTTTATTTAAAAATATTTATCACATAATTAGTAAAAGCCATCACTTGCAGCAAGGACTGTGCGACGCAAACGTGGCGAGCTGCTGGTGGCGGCCTCCGTGCCCTGCCTGCCATGTACTCTGGATCTGGTGTCAACATCCTTCTCATCACTCCCGAGAAGGCCATCAAGCTCGTCGCCAACGACGTTTTCCGCCAGCTACTCATAAAGGAGGGAGAGAAGTCGGTTTATTTTCTATTTCAGTGGTTAGGTGTGACTCTTCAGGAAGCTTAGCTTCGGTCGTGGAATGATTGCGGGAGGACTGGCGGGTGCCTGCCAGATAGTAGTCACCACTCCCATGGAGCTACTCAAGATCCAGATGCAGCAGGGCACGGGCAACGGTTTGACGATGAACTGAAACGTGACTTACTCCCGTTATTTCCTTGCAGTCGCGGGCCAGCCAAAGATGACTGCGTGGCAGCTGACGAAGAACATAGTCAATACGAGTGGATTCCGTGGACTCTATAAGGTTCGCTCCTTGATCTTCCTTCCTTCAATCCCACTCTCCCGCAGGGCCTCTCATCGACGCTGGCCCGAGACGTCACCTTCTCCGTGTTGTACTTCCCCGGATTCGCGTTCCTCGAAAGTCTGGTGGGTGTGGAGGATGGAGGAGGAGAAGTAAAGGATGTTGCAGGGTCCCCGAAAGTCGCCGGGAAGCGATACCCCTGCCTTCATCTCGACGTTGATGGGAGGAGGAGTCGCTGGAGCCTCCGCGTGTTTCGCAGTCACTCCACTCGACGGTCAGACCCACCATAGATCAAATTATCTCCGATTAACAACCAGAGCGAAGAAGGCGCCAGTAGTCCTACGAGAGTAATGGTGCGAAACAACGCTCTCTGGGGGTAGTCATTGGCCGATAGGTTCCTTCAAGCAAACGGAATTCGACTGAAAAATCATAATTGATCCGAAGAGCGTGACGATGGTGTTTATTGCAGTTATCAAGACGCGAATGCAGACCCTCGGCCCCAGCGGAGTGCAGTACAAAAACGTCGCCGATGCCGCCGTGTTAGTATTTCCCGAACGTTATCCCGTCAAGTTCAATGCTGAAGATTCGATGATCGAAAAAGTGTCCCAAGCGTCTTCTGAACTGGATAGGCCGTAGATTGGTTCATCCGACAAATTCGATTCCCATTTGTCGCTAGTGCGAGCAGCAGGGTCAAGCAGAGATCAGTTAAGGTTGATTAGCGAAAACAACCTAGTAGGCCACTTCCGGATTTAGTCAACTGGATTTAAGGTGTTTCAGTAAATTGATGAAATAGAAGTACTGTTGATTACAGGACGATCCTTCGGACGGAGGGCCCGCAGGCACTGTTCAAGGGAGCCCTCTGCCGTATGATGGTCATCGCCCCTCTCTTCGCCATCGCCCAGACCGTCTACTACCTCGGAGTGGCCGAGTCCCTCCTCGGAATGAAGCAGGCCGAACGCCACTAAGATCAAGTCCCACTGAGTGAGACCCCTATAGATTTGCAGACTATTATTTAACGCGTATAGACATGATTATTCGACGCGTATAGATATTTTAGATTTTCATGGACTAATCCAACAACTAATTTTATTAGGCGCTTCTCTGTCATGCATTTCTCTGGAATACTGACTCCTTGACACCTGCATCAGTTCTGTAGAGTGTTGTCTGTGTAGCTCTCTCTCTCTGTCCGACAGCGCTCCTTTAGAAATCATCCGTACTCTTCTTTCCACTCCCGGCACTCGTTCGAGTCCGCGGCAGAGAGAGCTACGCAGTACTCACTGCGTAGAACCTTCGTTCATATCTGTTCGATTGGGAGTGCCCAACCACTGCTTTGCCGATTCTCGCCTAGTCCAAGCGTTCGATGCCTCAGAAAACTTCCATTCTAGCAACAAGTATTTTTCTAGTCATCATAATGTAGATTGCGCGTATCGTCGCAAGAAGATAAAATGTCGAACATTTATCGTAATGAAGTTCCAGTGCATCTTGAGAACGGGAAATGGCGCCAGTGCGGTCTAACTTTTTAATTTGGCCCAAGTGATCGAAGGTGGTCTCCGAGAGTACGCGAGAGTGTTCCATCTCCCTTCTCGGGCTTCCGTTTGGACGGCTGATTTTGACGTTGCGAAAATGCGGCATGATAAATGATGCGTGAAAGCAGTGCTCGCGGAACTTGTCTGTGTAGAGTTTCTTCCTTCTCCTAGTTCCTCATAAGTTCATGGAGAGATCACCTCCCGGCTTTATTCTTCAATCGTGACTATATTTTCATAATTACTTAAACCTTTTATTGTAAACACTAAATGTAAGATTCCGTGGCGTACACACAGATCAATGTCGAACATTAAGCTGTAAATAAAGAAAGGGGAAGGCGGGTGAAGCTAAACAGTTCGAACAAATTCGGCGTTAAGAACACGGAAGTTGCTTCTATAAAACAATCGACACAATATTTCTTCCGGGTTACTGTATTCACTCCCGGTGAACCCTTCCTTTCTCTTCCGTGATTCTTCTCTGATGCGAATTAGACGACGTCGCTTTCACCAGTGCGAATCGGGGAAAGCCTATAAAGGAGAGGGGGTAGTTCAAGGTTTCGTCTCTTCTCGGGTCAGAAGCAGCTCATTCGAGAGGGGCGCCCACTCGACCCGCGCGCCATGCGATCAACTCTCGTTGCCACCTTTATCATATTCGGAATCAAAGGTCAGTGTTCTCTGCATGTGTCTGGGACAATGATATGTTCTTCCAGCCATACCTTTCGGATTCAAATTCTACCCCGGAAATAATCCCTATGAACCGCTTATGGATGGAGATGGTTTGATCTTTGGCGGCGTAAATAAATTAACATACTACATTTACAGAATGTGACGGCAACGTTACTGAAGATGTTCGACAGGAATTTTTGGATGCTCACAACTTTCATAGAAGTCGAGTAGCTCGTGGACTTTACGTGGCCAAGGACAAGATTCTGCCCCCGGCATCCGACATGATTCAGCTTGTGAGTTTATTTTGTGCCCAACTATGATTGAGTTTTCGAAGTGTTTGAAGTATAACGTTGAAAGGACGTATGGTCCAATGACTCCATTTTAGTGCACCTTTGGCGAGGTTCTAAAGGAAACTACAGTTGAAGTGTGGCCTCTCGACATGTCAAAGGGTTAATTTCAGAGATGGAGCTGTGAACTGGAGAAGGCCGCTCAGGAATGGGCCGATCGCTGCGAGTGGAAGCACGACGTCCCTCTGCCCCTCCACTCGGAGAGTCTCTGGAGGATCTGGGGACCCGAGAGCTACCTCCAGAGATTCCGGATCGGAGTGGTCAGTGTCTGTATCCATTGTGACTATTCGTGACCGAATCGACCCCATTCAAACTTTCACTCGACCCAATCCTCCAGATGTATCAACAGATGCTCAGGGATTGGTTCAAGGACGAATAATCCAGATGAGAGAAAACAGCTTTGTTTACTGCGAGCAGATAAGCACTCTAAAGAAGGGGATGATCTTCGGAAGTTCAATCTCTTCAGAATGCTTCCGCTCGTTGGGCGCGAGAATTCGAAGAACTCGGAATGCAGGCAGAATTCCACAAGATAGGACACGCAATGCTTGTGAGTATTCCACATGGCCTCCATGGCGTGACGGAACGCCTTTTCGCACTGTGAAGGAATTGATTCATTGCAGATGACCTACTCGGATCAGTTCCTGATGGGATGTGGATACGCCAAGTGCTCCGGTCCGGTCTACAACCACCTCTTCGCTGTCTGCAGATACTTCTCGAAGTAAGCCTCCTTTCCAGATGTTGAAACGATACTTTCCAGTGGGCGTCGTCACCAGGGTCGTCTTTACGCTGAGGGCGACCCCATCTCCTCCTGCCCTTCCGGCTACTCAGGAAACAACGACACTGCCCTCTGCGAGGCCGAGGACCTCCTCCCTCTCACCACTCAACTCCCCTTCCTCCCCAAACGACCAACCGTCGAAGAGGATCCCTTCGTCATATTCGCATGTAAGTTCATTCTCTATGCCTGGGTCCAGAGGCGACTCGAAAGTCTTTCGGGGGGATGCAATTTCTGCCTCGTCCTCTGTGCAATCTGACCTCCTCCTCCTCCTCGCTCACTCCTTGTTTTTGCTGCCCCCGAACTGCATAGGAGTAGCTGTCGGGGAGCGACTCCATCGCGAGTTCTGTCGTTCCGCTCGGAAGCACGCGCCTTTCAGAACCGTCACAACACCACTCGCCCATAACGGCTTAGCTATGAAAGGGGATACATTGATGTCAGAATGGAATTATTCAGACGGGTCGCCCTCTTTCGGATAGTGTGGCGGGGGACAACAGCGTAGTCGGCGAGGGGGGCTCCTGTTTGAACTCTTCCTCTGTTTACCTGAGTAGATGGCGTTCCTCTCAAGTGACGCCGTCTCCATGAAGGAGCACCGTGGTCTCTTCCTGTTCCACCTCTGACCCCATTACAGAGGTCACCGCCGATACCAACGACATCGCTCAGGAAGCAACAACGATCACCTCATGCAATTGTATCCCATTCAGGATAGAGTAATACACTACTCGTGATTTCCGCCCCCTCATCATTGTATAGCGTATTGTATGGTATCCACTCTGTGGACAATGTTTGTGGCTGTACAAATCAAGTGGATCATACCTATCTTCCCAACGTATCAACGATTAACTCACTCGCTCTACTGAACCCAAAGTGTCTTTTACCCGGAGTACAACTTGCAATTGTTTGTCATCACTACTAGCATCACCTGACACGCTATCGAATAATCAGTAGGTACTACTCCACTGGGTAATGTAATAACTGCCTCCCTCCTTCTGCCTCTTTCGTATCCTTGGCATAAAGTTCCGAATTGTGCCGTGTACATGGTCAGTCTGCCTCATTCCTTCCAGCAAAACAATGGGAGGGGGGAATAAAAACACGCCCTCTCTCGGCATTGTCTCTGCAGAGTGTTGTGATCCCCTCCCAATGAATCTGTTTGAGCAGAGGAGGGGAGGAGAACGTGGAATCCAGGCCACGCCGCCACATCAGTTGTCGCAATCTGCTCGCGAGGGCCGCAGGGGCGGAGGAGGGGAGGGGGGAAGTGGGCCGAGAGTGTCACCAGCCACGCTGACCGCCAGACGAGGGGCATCCCCTCGAGGGTCCCCTCTCCCCCTGTCCATCCTTCCCAGCTTACTCTGTTTCCTCCACTCGCCCCTCCACGATCGATCTCCACTTCTTTGCTATCTCGTCCCTCGTCCACTCAAAATGAGCTGTTCCCCATCTTCCGATTCCTCTCTCGCCCCAACGCCTCATTTGCCCCGTTGCCACTTTGGCATTCGCAACCCCTCCATTTCAATCTGTACAGTGGGGGCGGCATCTAATCCAAGGTGCCGCTGTGTGCAATCAGAATGAACGGAAGGGGAGAGGGAGGAAGGAGTTGCTTTGGCCCTGCAGCGGAACGCTCTCGCTCCTCCGTTTCGCCCCCTTCGTTTGAGCAGTTACGAGCCGCCCGTGGGCCCGTGCAGCCTCTCCTCCATTCCCCCTCCTCCCCCAATTTCCCCTCCAATCGCGTCGGATTCGTCTGCTCGATTGTCCTTTTTTCGTGGTGCGAGACCCATGCATATCCGCATTCTTCCGCCCGCTGCCTTCCATGCCCTCATTATCGCCCCTCGACCCCGTCCCTCTTTCAGGAGGTATCGAGAGGATCCGAAGAGGGGCAAAAAGGGAGTCCCCCGTCCATCTCGAGATGGCCACTACGCCCTCTCTCATGATCAACGACGAGAGCGATGAGCAGAGGAAGAAGACGTCCTTCAAGGTTCTCCCTATCTTTTGTTTGACGGGGAGGTGCCGCCCATTAGCAGTCCATTAGAGAAGGGCGAAATGGCTCATCGCGAGATCCCCCCTCATGGATCCGCCCTCCGAAACTCTCATCTTTCTTCGTCTCGGCTTTGTTTCGCCTCCAGATTGAGGGCGTCCCAAATGAATGCCTTTGGCCGTGAAGGGGGAGGCCGTCAGTTTCCGCAGGGGGATGTGCACCCGGGCAGTTCCCTGTATGAGACGTTCTCGTATTGCATGAAAGAGAAGAGGCGGCGGGGCGGCGGAGTGGCGCTTGTTTCTCCTCGAGTCCCTGCCACTGCCGCTACTCCCTGCCCGATTGGCTTCAATGATGATACTCCCGGGGGCAGCGATCGGCCCTTCCCCTTCCCCCTCTGATTCATTCGCTCCCCTTCTCTCCTCCCGTTCATTCGCGCACTTCGATTAGCTCTGCCACCGATGGAGTAGGTACTTAAGGAGCTGCCATCCGTGTCTCCCACAAGTCTCCCCTTCCCCATGCCGCCGCAGGATCGCAAGGCATACAAGGTATTGCATTTCGGGTGCCCTTCCTTCCGTTCCCTCCCGTCAGTCGCAACGATTAGCTATCACAACATTTGTCTCTCTCGTGATTGGGAGTGGAGGGAGTCAGTATCTGCATGCTCTCCCCCGCCGCCTCCCCCAATGCCATCCACTATTTGGAAGTTCATCGGCAACCTACTCCATCTGGTAATCCCGTTCCGTGCGGGGGGAAAGTTTGCACGACACAAATCGCGAACCGCTCCATTTCGCTTCCCTCCTATCGCCTCCCGCCTTGATCTCTATCGCATGATTCATTAGCTGCTCTTTGAGCAAAAATGCAACAGCGCCCGGAACAGACGATGCGTCGCTTTTCCTGCTCCGCCTGCAATGTTTTGCTTTCCCTTTGCCTCTTAACATCCACAATAGGGAAGGGTGCGAACGTCGTACGAAGATTCGTCCATCATTTCCGTAGGGGGTAATGGTATGGGGCGAAGGGGGAGTGTTGTCCCCCGTGGCCACGCAATTCCACCCTTTGGTTATCACGGGCACGCAAAAAGGGAGCGTGTTTACGTTGAGACGGTCGTCGATTCCCCTCATCTATCTCCGTCCCCACTCTCGTTGCCATGACGAGAGTCTCATCGAGGAAATGGGTGAAGGAGGACTCGTCCCCCTCCAACCTCCTAACCTGTCCATCCAACCCCTTCCTCCAACCTCGACTTCCTCCATGAGAACGCCCCCCATTTGGATGGACGTGGGTCGCAACATTGTTGGGGTGCGCCCCCGAGGTCCGCTTAGTCTTCTCCCCTTTACCCTCACCGCAGTTTCGCTTTCCCCTCACGATACTTCTCCCCGTTCTGCTCCACCTGAAGTTGTTTATCGCATCGTAGGTGGAATGCGCCTTATGGGGGGAAACCGTACAGTAGTAACACCCAGCCATAAGGAGATAGACACCCAGGCTTCGTTCTATTCTTATCGGTCGCGCTTGCTGATACGTGTGAGTGCAATGGTGAATGATAGGGAGGATGGGCTCCTCGGGCGGGGAGGCGAAGGCGGCGACACCGAAGGCGGGGATCATCGGGGGCCTACGACGGCATCTCTCACTCACACGAAAAGACTCCGCCATTCAGAGGCAGAAGAAGGAATACAAGCACGAGAAGAGAAGAGTCGCCGATGAACTCATCGTCGCTATTCGAGATCCCACCGTCGTCGTACACGCAGAGTGGCTCAAAGTCCGCGGGACTCTCAAGACATGGACCAAGTACCGTACCCCATCCCTCTTCTTATCCCATTCTTCCTAGATACTACTGTGTCCTCAAGCCGGGGCTTCTCCTCGTCTACAAGTCAGACAAGACACACAAGGTCAGTGTCCGATGTCGACCACCCTTGACCTCCTCGATTTCAGCACTCCCACTGGGTGGGGACTGTTCTCCTCAATGTCTGCGAGTTGATCGAACGGCCCTCGAAGAAGGACGGCTTCTGCTTCAAGCTCTTCCATCCTCTGGATCAAAACATCTGGGCGACTCGAGGGCCGTACGGGGAATCCCATGGGGCCGTCACCCTGCAGCGCCTTCCCTCAACTCATCTCATATGCAGATCCGATTCCATCCAGGTTCTCCCCCTTCGTTTCCCACAAAGGGGGCGCCTCATTGAGGGATCTGCTCTTTGTGCGTGGGTTCCTTAATCAGGCTGGGGGCTAATCCACTTCCGCCCTCTTCTGTCTCTGACGTCGTTGCACTGTTATGAGGAGGGAGGAGCAAAAGGCATAAACAACTGTGGATGCCTCCACGTCCGTAGAAGCACACGCTAACTATAGCCCTCCTCCGTGTTTGGCAGACTCGCAGGGGAAGCAAAATTGGGCCCTTCGCCCGCACTCCCAAGGGGAATTCGAGAAAGTCCCCGTCTACTCCAGGCATAGCTATAGCCCTTCCCGCCCTCCTGTCTCTATGGTGCAGATTCTCGTCAAACGCAGAACAAAACGAATACGGAGAACTGTCACTTTCTCATGCCTTTGTTTTTGATGGGAATTCTCTGCAAAAGAGAGGGATATGGACCAGATGGATAAGTGTACGGGGCTCCGATGCGAACTGCAGATTGGCAGATGTAAACACTTGACAGCGATAGATTGCATCGGCCCACGGAGAACGTCCATCAAACGGGGCGAGAAACGGGGAAGGTGCTCTCCACGAAGACAGAGTGACTCGCCCCCCATTGCATAATGGCTTTTCAAAGGGACCGAGGAAGGGAGCGGGAAAGAAAGGAGGCACTGGGAAATGGGTCTTCCTGCTTAATCTATGGAGAAAGATTGCAGGCCGGTCGCTGCTGGATGGATGCCCTCGAGCTGGCTCTGCGATGTTCAGGACTGCTAATGAGAACGATGCATAAGGTTAGAGTGGGTTGGGGAAGAATATAGAATTAAATTCAGCTTTCACCGAAGCAAGATGAAGAGCAGGAGAATGGGGAAATGACCATCGGAGAGACGCCGATTCTCAACGATGGAGAGGAGGTCGCCTTTCATTGTGAACTTGTCAATCTTTATCATTGCAGGCATCCGTGGACGACGAGTCTTCGCCGTCCCGAAACATCACAGAAACCGAAGCCGAACAACATTTCACTGGTACGCTTGCAGTTTTGCACAAATTATTATGAGCCATTTGAACTCTTGGGGGAATCCCCTTGAGGGAATCGGATGCCATGCCGCCGGCCCCCCAGTGAATCTCTCTGAAAAATGGATTTGGGGGCATCTTCAAATCTGCTTTGTTCCAGGCCTCGACGATCGGTCCCAGGAGGAAACGGCCCTTTCCGATGCCGAAGAGGAGGATAAGGAAGAGCCCGAGAGTCCATGGGTTAACTCTGAGACCGAACACGTTCGACACATGAAAATCACGGGGAGCGTACGGTAGCCTTGTTTCAGTTCGGACTGCCGGGAGCCGAATCGCAGACTGGCACGATCGAGGGCGAGAACAAGAGTCTACTATGGACACTTCTGAAGCAAGTTCGACCTGGAATGGATCTGTCGAAGGTATCGGAGATCTTTGCTTTTTCCTGATGTCAGCACTTCCGAGTGTCATTGAATCCCTCGACTTTCTTCTCGTTGGGGGTGAACACAAGTATCCGAGCAGTAGTAGCAATGAGAGAAGGGAGAAGGACTCGGCCGCTGATCGGATTGCATTTGCTGCCCCCTGCCAGAGAAAGCGCATCCACGGGACACGTCGACAGAACACTGAACGAGTTGGGATTATTTGGAGCGAGTTAGCAGAATGGGGGGAGAAGGGCACAGAGAGCAGAGTACTTCCTCATGGTGGGGGAGGCTCGGTGGCATCCCTTCGTAGACCCAATCCATCCTACCAAGGTCGTCCTCCCCACCTTCATCCTCGAGCCTCGATCCTTCCTCGAGAAGCTATCCGACTACTACTACCATGCAGATCTCCTCGCCGAGTAGGCAGTCGTCGCCTTGTTCAACCAATGGGAATTCACAGGGCGGCCGCCGAGGACGACCCCCAGACCCGCATGCTCAAGGTCGCTCGATTCTACCTCAGCGGGTTCTACAAGAAGCCGAAAGGCCTCAAGAAGCCTTACAACCCGATCCTGGGGGAAAGTTATCGGTGTTGCTGGGAGCACCCCGATGGATCTTCCACCTTCTACGTCGCGGAGCAGGCAAGGAAGGGAGAGGGAGGAGTATACGGTAGCCCTTGAGGTGTCCCACCATCCGCCCGTCTCTTCGCTGTTCGTCACTAATCGTAAGGCCGGATTTGATGTATCCGCCACCATTCTCGCCAAAAGCAAATTCTATGGAAACAGCGTCTCCGCTATGATGCTGGGCAAGATCAGGTATGCACTTTTTCCAATATTCTGGAATTATCTCCATTTTAGGATCCGTTTGCTCAATCGAGGAGAGACGTACACGGTTGGACTCCCGTTTGCCAACTGCAAGGGAATCATGGTGGGAGCCCTGACGATGGAGCTTGGAGGCCAGGTACAGTAGTCTTCTCCTTCCGTTTATCCGCTTCCTCAGGTGGTGATCGAGTGTGATCGCACCAACTACACGTGCACCCTCGACTTCAAGCTGAAGCCCTTCCTCGGAGGTTCCATGAACGTCCTCAACGGTTCCATAAAACTCGGATCCAAGACAGTGACAGAGATCGACGGATACTGGGACAGTCTCATTACTGTAAGGCCCCTTTCCCCCTCCTCTACATTTCCTTTAGTATTCTAACACGAGGGATGGGATGAAAAATACCCTGTGGGAGGCGACGTCAGACACGTTCAAGAGGCGCCTTCCTCGCAAGGAAATTCCACTCGACAAACTCGGCGACTGGGAGTCACGGAAGTACTTATCCATCTAATTAGTGCAATCATGTGACAAACTCCAGGCTGTGGCTGAAAGTGAGCGAGGCAATCGCCGCCGACGACCAGTACAAGGCCACGGACGAGAAAACGGTGCTGGAGGAGGACCAGGTACACCGCTTAAATGGCATGTCCCAAACGTCCAATTAAGCGGCGACGAGCCAAATCGGGAATTCCGCACGTGACAAAGTTCTTCCGCCACAACCCTCAGAGGGACATCTACGACTACGTCCACGCAGAGTCAGTATTTATTCCCTCGGATGGAAGAGAGCACTGACGTCGTGAATGGCCAATTGCGTGTTTTCAGCCACCGCCCGTGGGACCCTCACAACGACGTGAAGCAAGTCGAGAATGAATATGTAATCAAGACCATATGCCGCGTCAAGTCGACCAAGGTGACTGCTTCCGCACAAGTAGCAGCTCTGGAGGCTGAGGCATGCATATCCCCTGTTTTCCATCGAAAGGCGCCAATTAGGACGGGGAGAGCTCGGACTCCACCACCCGTGTTACCGTAACCCCCCGTCGGCGGGCGCAACACATCGAGAGTCCCGCCAGCACGGCGGCTACAATTGACATCAAGGTTCGCTCTTCAGTTTGTATTCGCAAGAAGGTGTGCCTCTTCTAGGAATGCCTCGACCGCACTATGTATGCACTGGAACGACTGGGGGAGCGGGTCGAGAATCTGACAGCCGAAGTCGAGGCCTCGAGGTTGGCCTCCGCTCTTTCGTTAGTGGAGGCCAAATCTGTTCATCCTTCAGGCGGACTCTTCTCCTCGGCCTCTTTGCCCTCGCCCTCCTCCAGATGTTCCTCTACACTTTCGTTGCCAAATCCTAACACCTTTCCCCCTCGTCATTTCACAATCGTCGTTCTTTCACTTAGCTTCGCTGTCGCGTATCGCTCCTCCCCCTTCAATTCCACAACTTTCGAATGGCTTCGGCCTTATGGCATATGATCATCATCATCTCATCCACCCCTAATCCAGTGGCCAATTCGGTGTTCGTCGGTGGCTCCCCGTCCATAATAATAACCACTCTCCATTTGCCTCCCCTTCCCCTCGGATGCGTCCCGCTCTGGCGTAATTATTGGTGTGCACGGATACAGGTTGCGGCACGGGGCCCTGAACCATTTTCCTCCCCTTCCATCCTTGCATTCCCTCTTCCCCTCGCGGGCCTTCTCCATTTGACGGACGGATATTGGCAGGACTCGCGAGGCCCCACCACTAAGATGCTCCCCGTACTCCCCTTTTCGGCCTTCTCCCGTTTATTGCCCTTCTTCCCTCCTTGCATAATATGCGTAATTTGCCCATTGCCCTTCCCTTGTCTCCCGAGAGAATACATGTCCTTTGTTCGAGTCAACCACCTGACAGATATAGCCTTCGCCCGAGCGCCCCTCGTATCCCACCGAGCGCTCAGATTGACTTATGGCAGTGAGTGTCTGGGGCCTGTTTGGCTGTCTCGCTGTTCTTCCCTTTCGATTTACTTCATGTGCACACTTCCGCGAAGGTTTTCTTCGCCCTACAAGTACCGAATACTTGTTCGCCCTATCGTGCAATTTACTAGTTTTTGCCAAACGGTGAATAAAGCGTTTCGCATTCCCACACTGAGGGAATGAGCTGGAATGGCACGTGTCCCGTGTCATCTTCGAACGAGTCAAGGGCAGTTTGGATTACGAGCTGCGTTCCTTATCGTCCCCTTTCATCGCTTCGGGGCGCCACACTCTCCGTCCTGCTTGTGGGAGGGCTACTACGGGGCGAAAATGGATTCGTAGGGGGAATAGGGGAGGGGAGGAGGGAGGGGAGGGGAGGGTCAGGGAGACTCCCGCAGAGAGCCTGCGCGAAGCACTCCTATCGGTCATCCATTGATCGACTCTCCCGTTGCTCTCTGCCCCCCTGGCAGCTCTATCTCTTTGACCCTTGCACTGTCTCACCCTCCTCCTCTCCCTCTCCCTCCCTGTCGCCGTCACCTGAGCTGTTCTTCTCCGAGGGTACCTCTAGATGAGAGTGGGACACCGATGGCAGCTCCCCCCTCGCTTCCCCCTCCCTCCCCTCCCCCTTCAGCTGTTTTGTTTGGGTGCAGCAACGGCCTCCCACACGCAGTCTTCTCTCCTCTCCCCTCCCTCGCCTCCTCCCTCCACTCCCCTCTCCACTTCCCCTTTGTGCTCGATATTCCTGATTCGCCTCCTCGCAGTAGCTCCCCCCACGCGGCCATCGATCCCCCCTCCGAAGAGTGCCCTCAGGTAATCGGAGGCCATCAGCCATGGCAAAGGAAACGCCGTCGTCCCACTCCCCGACCCCCGATCTGGCGAGTATCACGGGGGAGAAGGCAGCCGACGTCGCCGCCCTCCTCGCACAGCCTTATGCAGAGGTCGAACGGGCACTCGAGAAGAAGGAGAGGAACCTGAAGAAGAGACTGGTGAGTGGACGGGCGTTCTTCCCTTCTAGGGCGACCACTACGATCAATACACTCCGTGTTTATGAGGCACCCGCAGGGAACGGCCAAAATTCGGGGATGTCTGGGTGGCCGGAGGGGGAGGACTCCATTTCCTTGTAGCAACGACTGCAGCAGTATGAGATGGACAGGCTGGACGGAAAGAAACTCACGGCAGACCAAATCGAGGCCCAGGCCAAGATGACCGAGGTCGAACACGATATCGACTATGTTCGAGTGCGTTTTCCCTCTATTCCTATATTTCAGATGTGTGCATTGGGGAATGAACACATGGACGTTCTTTGTTTGCAGGACCTCAGTCGGATAATCTTTGATGTCTCCATGGAGCACACACGAGCCAAGCGGCTCTTTGACTCTGAGCTGGGAGAGGAGCGAAGGAACCACCGGAGAGACCTCGAGGAGGCCCTCTTCCGGGAGGCTGAGCTCCGCGAGGAAAATGCCGCCCTACAGAAGGAGCTCGAGGAACGACGAGCCAGCGATACGGCTGTCAGTCCCTTCCCCTCTCTCTCTCCCTTCTTTACACGAGTCAGAACTGCGTAAGCCGGCAACCATCCAGACCTCTGTAGTTCCCCCGGTGGCTCCCACTCTTAATCCCCTTTCCCTCACTCACGCGATGCATGCAAAAACCAAAGGCTGCTCCTCGCTGTAAGAGGCTTGCCAAGAACAGCGTTGATTTATGTTGGACGGCCACAGTACGGAAACCGTACAAGAGGCGGCCCTTTTCCCACGAGTCGAATAGAGCGTTTGAAGCTGGTGGAGGTTTTAATTGAAATTCGTTTTGCGTCCTTATGGTTCGACCCCATGCGCCTCCCTACCATCCATTACTGCACTGAAAGGGGAGTAAGGGGAGATGTCGAATGACGGGGCTTTCATTAGGTAGAATGGGGGGAGCTCGTTGGCAGTGGCCGATTGATTCTGAGGATAGAATGGGATGAATGGGGGGCGGAGGGGAAAAGAGCACGCGGGGGCGATGAATAACTGCCTCCTCACTACCAAAACAACGGGCAATTCATGAATCCATGTGATGTCGACGGAAATTGGAAGGGGCCGATTTGCAGCAGCAGCAGACGGTGTTCACGGTCCGCGGAGACGTCGTCGACGTGCTGAAGAAACAGATGGAATACGCAGCGGTGCTGCAGATGATGAAGAGACCCGCCGTACGATCCGCCTTCGTCAACGGAGACCTCGGAGCACGGGTGAGAGGGAACACAAAACAGGCACAACACGGATCGCATTGCAATTTTTATTTGTAGTCGTAATTAATAGTTTTGATTTCAGAAGCTGGCGGAATCGGAGTTCAAACTGCTTGACGAACTCCTCCACTCCTTCCTTCCCACACCTGACTCTTGCTCCTCGTATGAGGAGTACGAGAAAAAAATCGTGAAAGCAGCCGACCATGTCAAGGCCATGCTGACAGACAACCAGAGGAATCCGGGTGAGAGGAGTCCCACGGTCGAGTATCCACTCCCCCAGATCTCGACCGTCGTCGTTCGGTTCTCCACACTGTGGCGACGTCCAAGTTCTTCCGCGATCTCAAGCAGAATTCTCTGGGCCGAGGCGTAGGCGGATCGAGAAGGGAAGAAAGTTATGGACAACTTTCAGAACCACCAGAACCATCGCGGAGATCGTCGTGGAGGCCACAACAAGAAGGAGGAGCCTCAGGACCCGCCCCCTCCCAGGGCAAAGTCGCCTTGTGTCAGTCTTATCCTGTATATAAAGTAACATGCTAAGGGGAACGCTGCTTGCAGATATAAGGCCATTGATACTAGCGTAAACCCAACTCATTGTTTTCCACGACGCCTGACTAACGGTCAATTCCCATAGGGTGAAAATCGTATCCTTCGCATCGGCCTTCCCCCCCACAATAACAAATCCGTTATAAAGATTTCGATTCTGCAGGTGCTGTTCATGGGGGAGCCGATGCTTCCGTCGCCCTTGGCCTACACCTTCGAGATCGGCTACGACGAGAACCTCCCCACGATGGGGTGCACGACATCCGTGGTCTCTGCGGTCTCCGCCAACGTCGCTGCCCCCGTCACCTCGGGACCTCCACCCGGCCTCGTACGCAATATCGGTATGCCTTTTTCAACGCTGTCTGGTCTTTAGCATGGGTAAATGAAAAAGTGCACATTTCAAATGAGAACCGATCTGCCGTACCTATTTTTCGCAAAGGAGCATCGTAGTCTATTCCACAATGGTTTTCCCGCCCACATATTAGGAGTGCTTTCTTTGTGCTGCACGACTCCTCCTATTCTCGGGCTCCAATCTCTGCTAGCCCCGAACGACCATTCGGCGCTGATCGTAAACAGTGATAGCCCCTCTCCTAGGATCGTTTTATCTCGCTCTCAACGTTATGGAGCAAAGTGCTAAGTGGCCTTTAGTCGAGAGTGCCTTCATTTGAACGAGGGAGTCATGAAGAGGGGAATAAGAGTGTAGATTGAGGGACTCCACCTGTATTCGAATGACATGCCTGCACATAAGAACTCCCCCACAGATGTGAATGATGAGGACTCTTCCCACAGCCATCTGTCCTCAGTCACTCTTCTTTCTTTCCTAGTATCACTGCTCTTATTAATCGTCGTGGCTTCTTCTCTCGACGTGTCTCAAGGGAACAGTTGTCGTGCTCGAGACATCTCAATGTGTTAGAACAGCCGCTCCCAATCGGCTTTTTGTCCAGGAGTCCATTCCTTCCACCTTTCGACTACTCAAAGTGCACGGTCCCAAAAGAGTTTGTAGTCGATCCACTCCTGTCCCTGTCGTCACCTGTAATCTTCCCCTCTCACTGCTGATAAGCTCATCGATAATGCTTCCATGTTCTGGAAAGGGAGTAATGCCTACGCCTCATTCCACTCTCTCATCTTCCTTCCTTCTTCTCATTCCGTGGGATCATGGGGCACGCACCCGTCTTCAGCAATTAACGACCTCTCCCTTCTACTCGAACCTGCCATCTCCCGCCCGTAAACAGACAAAAAACGATCGGTATCGCCTCCACTTAAGTGCCTCTCTTCGGTTCTCCATCCAGGGACACTCGACAGGGTCGATGAGTATTGGCACCTTCTCTTTGTCTCACCTCTAATCGTCCTCGCCCGCAATACGCGTGCCACCTGTGGAAGATTCATCACACATTTCACCTTCCCCGCCACTTCCTTCCTTCCATAATGTTCCTAGAGTGCTCCGTAGTGCTGGGTGGAAGCAGTTATGGCTTCTGAAAAGTACAGACTATTCATAGTTAAATCGTTGGTGTAGTTTATTTCCGGCTACTCTCTAGATCAGTAGAAGCCTATGAAAAAGTTTACACTTTGTCTCACATTCTCCCTAGTTTATCTTTGCTTTTCCTCGATCGGCCGTTTACTTCTCCTATCGATGCGCATTCATTGCAGATGCACTTGTTACTAGTCGATGCCTGTGAAAGAGTTCCCTTGCAGTGGACGTCTCTCCACCGCCTCTGGCGGCTCCGAAGCCGACCCCGGCGGGGTCAGCTGAGGGAAGCGGAACGGGGACGCCCATCGAGCCCCGCGGCATCGTCGCCGACGCCCCTCGCTACCACCAACTGCCCATGGCCATGACCACGACCTCGTCGGCATTCTCGGTTCGCGAGGCAGAGGCACGGGCAGAGGCTCTCCGTCGACTCATCGCCACTTCGGCTGCCACTGCCAACCCCTGTCAGTCCCCCTCCCTCCACCTGTGAACTCGCGAACGAAGCGAAATCTGCGAACGCAATCAAGTTATCACGACGTGGCTGCCTCTCGAGAGAAGGCACTCCGTGACCTCCTCTGTTCTCTCTGCGCAAACGTTGCATCGCAGCATCTCATCAGTAGTAGATAAGACTAATCGCGAGTGTCACCGGCATCCCTTTGAACGACGCCGCAACCAAAACTTTGCCCTCTCTGCCATGCTACAGACGCAGAATACAAAGTGCCACGATGATTGAATGAGATTTTCAGTCCCTCCTCCTGGGCTCATGGACACCAATCCGTTCTCCCCTCTGCCGCTCTTCAGCAAATCGCCCTACACCTTCGGATACACTCAGCCGACCGTCCGGGCCTTTGGTGAGGAGAGTAATTGAGTGGGAGTAATGAATGTGGATGCAGGCCCTCCGGACGGAGGTCGGGCGGAGGCTCTGAGGCAGGTGGAGAGGGAGCTCCATCGCCCCCAGCGACAGGGCTCATTCGAGAGACAGGATGCTCGATTCGGCAGCAACAACGATAGGCCGTGGAACATGCCCAATGATGCCCTCGGAGGGGGACAGGGGCCTCGCAGCCGACCGCGCCAGGGAGGGAACGTCACCAATGGTCGAGGGCAATATGGTGGAGGATCGGGAGGCAACGGAGTAGTCCGAGCCTGAGCCCTTCCCCTTGTCCACTCATCCCCCTTCCTCACCCACCCTATCTCCCCATCCCCCCATCAGCTTCTAGTCAAATCCTGATCGAAATGTAACGAACCCGGAACCAGGATGTCATGATCTTGACGATGTTTTGTCATATTTTATGTATTGCGTGAAATTGCAACTCCGAGGTAACTTCCTGGATTCGGGATCACCCCTTCCCCCTGCACTTTAAGACTGATTTTTAAGCGACCAGTTCAAACCCCGTCCGATCATTCCGAAAAGCAGTACATTTATTATGAAACGGCGGCCCTCCCGAGGTCATAGATAGTCTCTTCCTCGCCCTGTCATCGCATAGCCCCCAGCCTTAACTCCGAACCCCGCTTATTCTAGGCTCGTCCTCCACCACTATCCTCCTCCTTCTCTCATTTCGGCCCTG
Source organism: Levipalatum texanum (assembly GCA_014805385.1). Lineage (NCBI taxonomy): Eukaryota > Metazoa > Nematoda > Chromadorea > Rhabditida > Diplogasteridae > Levipalatum > Levipalatum texanum. Next base: position 30,602 of record JACMIG010000514.1, read on the forward strand.
TCCTTATTGGTCCCTTCTTCCCTTCCCTCCCAAGTGAGGACCGAAACTCGATTAGACACTCCGATTCTTCCCTCCCACCTCTTCTCTGCCCATATTTCCCTGGTGTGGAATGAGAAGGAGTCTCCGAGTAGTGGGAAGGGGAGGAGGGGAGG